>JAAGNO010027874.1:37773-53877 GCA_033439905.1 Ceryle rudis
GTTTTGTTTTTTTCTAATTTCTTTTTTTTTCCAAAAACTTTTTCAGCCTTTTTTTTTGGTGGTTTTAATGGGAGCAATTTTTGTTTGGGTTGGTTTTTTTTTTCCCCCCCCCCCCCCCCCCTTTCTTTTGTTTGTATAGTTACTTTTTTTTCCTCAGAGGAGCCGGGGATCCCTGTTTGACAGGCTGTTTCACTACAGAACATTACTATACTTAATGCAGGGCTTGGCACCCAGTGATGATGAACTGACACCGGCTGGAGTTGGGGGGGTGTCCTCATGGAGTTTGGGGTGGTTTTATAGGACTGGTCTGTGATGGGCTTTCAGGTCTCGTGTCTCTCATTCTAGATTTAATAAGGCCAGGGGTATTTAGTGGTCTGGTTTTAATGGCTGATTGTGTTCACTGTTTATTTTGTTGATCCCTGAGGTGGGGATCCAGAGGAATATCTTGTCAGTTAAGGCTTGTTAGAAAGCTTAACTCACTCTGTCATAAAACCTAATTCGTTATAAGAGAGAAATTCTAAGTAGCAGAGCATATTTAAAGACTGCATAGACTTTGGAAAACTTACCAGTAAGCTGGTAGATTGTTGTTTCACTAGGGGCTGTAATAAATACAGAGAATGCCCATTAATATTAAAATGGGTAACTATTGTAATCTGGTGTAATGCCCATTCTTAGCCAAATAAACTTGGCACTACGCAGAGCTTCTGATTGGTTTTACATTCTGAAGGAAAAAGAGAAGCAAAAAACCCACCCCCAAACAACAACAAAACAAAAAACCAAAGAACAATCTTTCACTGAATAGTCTTGTTGTGGAGCCAGATGATTTACTATTTATTCTTGGACAAGAATAAACTTGGAGCAGATCTTCCTTTTGGGGATGTGTGTAAGTCAAAGCAACCCAGTTTAGAACATGGAAAGAGCCGTGGATTGGAGTACGTGGGGAGTTACACGTTCCTTCTGGCTCCTCCTTGGGTAGGAGGACAAACAGGGAGTAGCTGCAGTCGTGAGAAGAGCTCTTTTATAAATGGACTGGTTGTTGTCTTTATTTTTTCCTTTTTCCTTCTGCTTGCCAAGCCAGTTTGCCATCTGAAGTAATCGCAGTCCTTCAAGGGGCTGGTAAGCAGTGCGTGTGAAGAAAAAACAGACTTGGGAAATCCACTTAAAATTTCAACAGCCAGTTGAAAATTCTGGGAATTTTGAGAAATTTTGGCCTTTTGGTCTGTGCCTGTAGTACACTGTTTGTGGAAGAAAAGATAGCTGGAGGTATATTGTACTACCTACGTGTAAAAACCCCAAACTGTAAGGACTTTGGTGGGATTATGTAAATAATTAAATGTTAATAAGGAAAAAAAATAGAGTTTAGAGTAAGAAGCCTTGTAAATACAGCCGCAATAGTATGGACAAAATATTTATTGTCTTCTGTAAAAACAAGTTGATCTCATCCACACCACACCCCCCCCCTTATTCCTCTTGAACCAGTTGGTGGGGTACCTCACACTGAGATTTGAAGGAATTGAAAGGATATTTTCGTGCCTTTAACCAGTGTTTCACTTCAGCTGATTCCCAAAAGTTGAGCTAATTCCCAAATTCTCCTTCTGGGAAAGACCTGGAATGCAGATGTTTAGACACAGTACTTAAGAACTAGAGTCCTTTTTCTTGATAACCTACAAGCTTGTCTGGAGAGATGAGACAGGTGAGAGTTGTGGACTTTCATTTTCAAGTGGAATTGCTCCCCTGCTGTGTTTGCACCACCAGATGTTACTAAAACATGCTAAAATATTTTTTTCTCAGCTCTGTGTGTGTTCGTAGAATATGTTTGTGTCTTGCATGTTAAAACTAAGCTAAGAGCTAATAGTTCTGGAAATACTTAATTATTATTTCAAAAACTGGGTGTGTCTTTGTTATTCAGGAATGGCATCTCAAGTTTTTTAAGCTTACTTCTTTGCCTTTTTCATTTGTAATGAGCCTGTTTCAAAAATCACAAGTATTTCAAAACATTGCAAAGTTTGTTTTGACAGGAGTGGAACATCTCTAGAAGGAAGGAATGCTTTAATCAGCGTTACCCCTTTGAGGCCCGCATTGCGCTCTGATATCTCTTGGTTTGAAACTGGGAATTCTCTGTAAAGATACAATAAAGGTCAGAATTTGTTAGGTTCTTTCATATTCAGAACTCTGCTCCCTGCTGTGAGGAGGAGGAGTGATAGATATGGAGACACTGTTCAGCTCGGCACTAAGGATTAGCTGAAAGGTGCTGGTGAAGGTGGAACAATAGATTTCCTTATCCCTTCTTCTGGCACTTTGCAGCCAAATACGGCTATGGAGTTTGATTAACTTCAAGTTATGTTTATTTTTTTATAACATTAAAAAAAGAAACACCCAACATACAGAAGTTCTTAAAATATTTGGAAATACTCTGCAGCGATTTCAGTCTAACGACAGTCTGCCTAAAGTCTTGGGAGAACCCCTGCTGCAAGAGACTCATTTGGGGTACAGTAAATTCAGTGATTGAGGCTCTGATTGAGTCTTCTAAAAGTATGGATCAGATTTTCTCTTGTTTCTGCCCATGAGCAGCTGGGGATGAATTTCACAGGAGCATTGATCCTGGGGTTTTGCTCTGTGTATAAGATAATGATCCTGTGTGTGGCTGCACTAATAACCTGGCCACCGTATCTTTCACAACAGCTCCTCTGATTTGAGGTGAAATACGTTGTCAGAACTGGTCAGCGTGATAGTCCCCATGCAGTGAAAGCCTTGCTGCATTCAGAGGTAACATTCACCTGGGTGTTCTGGGGCCGATGTGGGAATTCAGCTCAGAGCTCCTGTACACACTGGTTGCTGCAGTTGCACAGGTTGGGCTCCTAATTCAGAGTGTATATAAGAGGAAAGGAATTTGAATCTTATTTCTGGAATAACTTTGCCTTTGTCTTTGTTTTCCTGGTGAAACAAGAGACTCTGCTCCTAATCTAACTGGGAATAATTAACATTTCCTGAACTTGGCTGTTGCAGATATCCCAGAACTGTACTGTACTGGTCCATGGGGGTGTTGTAGCTGCACATGCAGACAGCGCTGGGGAGAGCAGGAAGGAATGTTCTGGTGTTGCTGGAGTAGGCTGATACTCAAGGAGACTTTCTGGAATAGAATGCGAAGCTGCTTCCTTACTCATAATCTTCTCTGTGGTTTTGAGACCTGTATAACTTTGAAGGCATTACCACCCAGTGATTAATATTGAATCTGAGTAATATTTTGTATCTTCAGCAGGGCAAATGTCAAAGAAAGTTTCTGATTAATAGTCTCTGATTAGACTGTCCCTGTCAAATTGACTAATGTAATGCAGTGGTGAGCCCTGACTGATTGCACTGGAAGCCTTGTGCAGTTTTCTAGAAGATGCTCATTACAGGAGATTCCCACGTAACGTTGGACAGACCATAAAGAGAATTGGGCTTGTCAGTCTTTTATCCTGACAGTTATTTAAAAATTAATGCATCAGTTTGGAAACGCAGAGCCCTGCTTGTTCGTACATTTGCTGACAACACTGCGGTAATGACAGGTGAGTGTGCGAGGTGGGCTTCCTAAAATCAGCTCAGGCGTGGGCTGCTCCGCAGACCCGTTAATATAATGGAACAGGCTAATGCACAGGAGATCAAACGGGGACCATAACGCACTCATCCGTGTTACACACCCTGTCGTTCTGCTTTGATCGAAGGCGGTTCCGAGGCATTATCTGTAATGACAGTTTTAGCTTACCAAGGAGACCCCTGCTAATGTGGAAGGCAAGGCCGTAACTTTAGAGCCCACACGTTGTTACTCGCTCTGAGCGTGTCACGCAGTGACCCGGAATAACTGCTGGGAAGAGCAGCTACAGCTGGAGGCCACTCCTGGCTCCAGCGCTCTGAAGCACGAAGAGTTTGGGGAGCAAGAGTGGGGATGATCTTGGTGTCGCCTCCGGACAGCCCCCGGCCTCACTCTTGGTGAGGGGCTGGCCTGTCTCTGGCTCCAGCTGCCCCAGTAGCTCTCCTGGCAGGTTGGAGAAAAGCAGCAACACTGAGAGGCTGAAGGTAGGGAAGCACCTTACGTGCTGGTGCTCAGTGGGGACTTCCAGAACTGTCTTCAAGCGCTTGACGTAGTGAATCACGGTTTTGTCTGCAGCTGGGTGTTTCCAAGCAGGAAAGTGAGTCGGTGCTTTTCCAACCAAGTCAGTCCTTGTGCAGAAATCTGGCAAATGTGTGGGAATTCCTTGGAGAGCTGTGCTGTCCAGCGTGCACATCTTGCACACACATGGGGCAGATCCATGGAGAGCCCTCTTGGGCTCTTTGACCGAGAGCACTTCAAGGGTGCTGCCCCGGGCCAAACTGCTCCTCCGTGTCTTGCTTTATAAAAATCTTGTGAGTTCTTTGGGACTGTAAACATCTTACTGTGCAGTGCCTCTGTCAAAGGGATCCTGGCCTCTGTTTAGGTCCTCTGGATAGCAGAGGAATGCAGGTAGGATCTGAACTCACACACACTTAGCATGGCAAGATCTAAGCTGGAGGGACCCTGAGGTGATTTTGCTCAGGTATCCCTCTGACAGCAGCAGCTCTGTGCTGGGTCATCTGTGCACTTGGCGGGGGGGCAGCGGCTGGATTTTTGCCTTTTGGGCAGCTGCTGCTTTCTGCCCCACAACTCACTTGTTCCCTGTGGTGTGCAAACCCCTCCGTAGGAGCACTGGGGGAAGGTGGTGGCTGTTCTTCCCCCTCCACCTCTAACCCCATCCTTCATCTGCTTATTAGTCTTCCAGCTGTCTGCAGTCAGCATTTCAAGGGGAGATATTGTAAACTGAGCGTTAGAGGCAAATTAAACATTTCCCATCTTGTGAAGAAAGGCCTTTAATTAGGAGAAGGATACATTCAAATGCCAAAAGCAAAAAAAAAAAAAAAAAAAAATTTGACAGGGGACGGGCAAGCAGGCGAAGCTGGAGAAAAGAGAGCGGGAGAAGAGAGAGCGTATAAAGTCCTTGGATGTTTTAATAAATGATGTATCTGAGGATTATTTGATGTAGTTGAGACTGCCAGGATGTCTTGTATTTTCAGTACCAGAACTGAAACTTATTTAGGATTTAAAAAAGAACCTTTTTGAGGTAAGGAATTTATTAATAATTTCCTGTAACTTCTGTCCAAAATGCTGGAGTAAATTTCTTTTGATATAATACAGACTTCTGGAAGTACATCGAAATCCCATGGCTCTGACGTGACCGCAAGTTGGAGCGGCGTCTTAAAGTTTGGAATTATGATCTTGGTTCTTTCAGAAAGTTTTTGAATACCTGTCTGGTGCTGGGCTCGTTACTTCCATTTCTCTGCTGCAGTAAATGGTCTCCTGAACCCTTAGAAAGGGTACCCTGTCACAGCAGCGCTGCGGTGTCATGATGCCAGCGCGCGGCGCCGTGGCGAGCGTCCAGTTGATAGGCTGTCACCGGCGCCTTGTTTCGGCAGAGCACGTTCGTGACATCTAACTTGCAGTCTCGGTGCTGTTGAGTGAACCAGGGGAGGATGATCCTTTACGATTGCTCTGTCTGCCTGAGATGCCCTCGAAGGTACTTGGGAGACTGGAAGGGGAAGAAAACGTTCCTCAAATTGCAAAAATACCAGCAGCTATTTTCAGTGATGTTCACTAGTCCTCTAGCTCTGTGTGTGATGATATATTTGGTTCTGCGCCTCCGAAACCATGAGTTGGTGCCAAATTTTTTGTGCCGGTCTCTTCTAATTAGCTGTTCACGCTAAACCTAATCCTTTAACGAAATCAAACTTCAGCATAATGCAGGTTGCACAGTCGCTTCTTCAGACAATAACTCCTCGTTTTTGTTTGTTTTTTACAGTGGGAACTCCATACTATATGTCCCCAGAAAGAATACATGAAAACGGCTATAACTTTAAATCTGATATCTGGTCTTTGGGCTGTTTATTGTACGAGGCAAGTATCTTCTAATGTTTTATTTCCCAAGTTTGTCTTAAGCTCACAATATGGTACAGAATTGAATAGGTCAGATTTACTTTAGCCAAACTGTTGAGAAACCTTATGAAAAGTTAACTCTTCTTGTGCTCATCGTTTGCTTTTTGAGCAGGAACAGCAAAGGGGCCGTGCCACGCAGCACAGTGCTCGCTTTAATTTATAGGTCACAGGAGCTGTTGAGGCTATGGGCATAATCCTGCCAGCTTCCTGCATCCCTCCTTCCCTCTCTGAGAAGAGCTGTCGCTAGGGCAGCCTGTTCATGGCTTCTTCCAAATACTGTGTGTGTTTCAAAAATACCAAATTTCCCTTGGATTTAAGCTACTGGCTTGTTAAACTGAATCCTGACCAATTAGAGCATTTTCATCTCGATAGCTTTCAAGAAAGAAAACCCGTTTTTATCTAACGTGAAATCACTTTCTCTACCTTTATTAGACTATAGCTGGATTTTTTTCTAGTTGTACGTTTTGTTGCTAGCCAAATTCCAGGCGCAAAGCAGGCACCCTGTATGAGCTGCACGCTTAGTGTGCAACTTTTCTTAAAAGCTATTACATATATTTTGAAAATAAGTGCTATAAGTGCTATTTTATCATTATAAAATAAGTTAGGAGTTACTATTTTATAACAGTACTTTGAGTTTTGTGATTTCATTTCTAGCTGGGATCAACGGGTGTTCCCCACTCTTGTACTCACTTATAATCTAATCTTAATCTTTTTTTAGATGTGTGTGCATCGTTGCATTCAAGTAAAAGTGCACGTCAGCAATGAGAGAGCTTTTATCCCAGCCCAGAGAATTAAAAATCCCTGGGATTTTTAGTCATAAGAATGTTGCTCACATCCTCTTTGGGTAATAAATTATGTGAACCGATGACATTTTGCTTCTCACTACAACTTCTCCTAACCACATGGAATTAGAGAATAAACAGAAATGTAATTTATTTTGTGAGCACATCCGATGTGAAAACTGCTCTAGTTAAGCCTGTGCTCCAGCGAGTTGATTAAACAACCTTTTAGGCCCAGGCGGTATGACAGTAAATTTTCCCATACCATTGGCCTTCCCAGCAGGAGTTGAGGGCTTGTCACAGTTCCCCGTTCCGGGAAGAGCGCTCATCTGCAGCCAGCGGCTGGCTGAGCGAGGGGACCCGCTGTGGGCGGTGCGTTTCCGAGGCCTGAGCCCTGCACCCCGATCGGTGCTGATTTACTGTCGGCAGCGCGTGAACAGGCCCTGTGCCATACGGCCTCAGTGAGGGAGGCTGGTACCAGCTGGGAGCTCAGTGAGATGGATAAAATCCTGCTGAGGGGGCTTAAGCAGTTTGGGGAGCCCGACTCCAACAGCCCTTTGCTTCTCACACAGCCCAGCAGTCCAGTTATGGACTGGAGTGTGGTGCTGAAAATGCTCTTGGGGGGAGAAAGCCCCCACAGTTGTCTGTTCTTCTTACAGTCCTACCAGTGTCCATCCAAATTCTGTAGCTCCACAGTGAGACTCTTCTGTGGGAACAGGGGGAAGGAAGCCTCAGCTCCCAGTAATTCGGTATTGTAGAATCACAGAATGGTTTGGGTTGGAAGGGACCTTAAAGATCATCCCGTTCCAACCCCCTGCCTTGGGCAGAGACGCCTCCCACTAGAGCAGGTTGCTCAGAGCCCTTTCCAACCTGGTCTTGAGCTCATTATGCTGAACACTTCCAGTTACACTTCGTGTGTTGGACCTGGAGAGGAGTTCTCAGTTTAAGGTTTTGTTGAGTCAAGGACTTTGGCCCTGCCGTGGTGTGTTGGACTCGCCAGGTCTGTCAGTAATGGTCAGAGCTGCCCAGGTTGGCCACAGCTACCCGTTTGCTGCTGTGTGTACAGCTTCTCCAGCGGGCTGCTCTGAGGCGTTTCGGAGGCTGAGCTCTGCTGGAGATAGAGATTCCAGATTTATGCAGAGAGAAATATTTAGCGTTGTGCTGAGATATGTTGTTGTTGCAGGCAATATGGTCCCCTTATGGCACAGTAGTCGTGGTACTCCTTACATTTCTAGAAGCTGACTTAATTGCACACTAAACATAATTCTCTGGTAGGAGTAGCAATACTATAGTAACATGTGAACGGTTTGGCATGTGAAGCTTTCTTAAATTTACCTCCTACGTAGGTGAGCCTCCCCTTCGTGAGCAGGAGCTGGGAGATCTTGCAGCTTCCAGGAAGGACTGGACAGTTACCAATCTTGTGTTCAGTAGATAAACAGCTACTTGACTTTTTAAACTTTCTAGAGTTTGGAAAATTAGAAATCAAATCTGTATGCCTTTGAAGTAGCTGTATTTTGTCCTCGCTAATTTCTTCTAACGAGAATGTTTTTCCATTTGGCTTAAGAGTAAGCGATGCTTGTTTGGTTGTGAGTCACTTCTGATATTTCTCCAGATAGATTGTGTAGATAAGCTGCAGAGAGATTTAATGTACAAATTGCCTTCAGAGACACGCATGTCCACTGGAATCCACTTAGGGAACATTGAGGGGTTTGGGATGTGATGCCACATAGCACCACTTAACTTTGACATCGATAATCATACAGTGATTTTTATTAAATCTTATCAATATAGGAGGAACTGTCTTCATCCCTCACTTCCTGTAGATATCTGTCAGCAAGATAACTTGGATGAGATAAAAATAAGTTGTTAATTCCCAGAATATAGCTACAAGCAATGACTTCAGCAGTTCTGGCAAGACGATCAATTTAAACGCTAACAGTGATTCCTGTATATATATATTTTTAACCAGTCGGACTGCCTGGTGGTCATTGTAAGTGGAGATCTAGCTGTCCTGTGGTAATTGCTCTAATCAAAATGTCAGGAGCAAACCCCGACGTAGCATCACAAACTGCTGTTAGTGAGAGATTTGGAGCGCCTGTGGTCACGACCCCCTCAGACCTGACTGGTTTAGTCAGAATGTGTGTGCTGCCTCTTCCCAGTTTAATTCCCTGCATTTACTACCCCAAAACCCATGGCGTTGTCTTTCTGTTTGTCCGTGAGCACTTAACTAGGCTTGGGAAGAGAAGTTAAAGGGAATTGAAAAACCCCTTTCAACCTTAGTGGTGTTATTGATGTTTGTATTGAAATCTCAGAGACCTTATTTAACCCTTGCTTGCCTCCTGTGCCTTCCCTAATGTGCCCATTAGTGCTTTTCTTGGAACAACTTTGTGTGCTGGGCTCTCTGGGTTTGTTGTAACTGATGGAGAGCAGTTTGCTATCAATCTCTAACTGGAGATTAGAGTCTCTAATTGGAGTCTCTCATTCTCTTCCCGCCCTGATTTGCCTGTGTCCGTTACAACACGAGTGGAGTACCAGTGATACAAAGTCACCTTTTCCCCTCCAAGAACTTCCAAAAGGCCACGAGCACGGGGCTGTCGGGGCTCTCACCCAGCTGCTGGGGCTCTGTTCACAAGCCTGCTGGGCAACTCTTCAGCCTCGCGTCTGGAGGGTGATGAGGAGCAGCTTGATGTTACTCCTGGTAGTAGTGGAGAAACCACGGAGAGGTACATATGTGCCCATTCCTCAACCCACTGCTCTGTGCAGCTTTTAAAGGCCTAACTCCTCCTCTCCCTCAGCAGGCAGCAAAGCACAGTAAGTGTCACCAGCACAGCAAATATCTCAAGCTACGTTACGTGAAGTGTGACAGAAAACTGAACGAGCCTGGAATTTCCTGAGGTGTTTTTGGAAGCTGTGTACTCAGTCCATTGTGTCCTTCAGTGTCATTTGGGTACCTTTGTATATCCTGTATTGCCATTTATTAGACTCTCTGGATAGCTGATAAATACCTCTGCAGGGGCTTCCCAGGAAATATTTTATCCTACTGGTACGTAAGAAGATAACCTTGGAGATGGGGCCAGAATATGTCTTACTACTTCTCATAATGGCTCAGAACTCCTTGCAGAAGGCCTCCTACCCCTGCACGGTTGTCTTGCGCAAGGTGACCCCGAGCGGCGAGGCAGCTTCGCGCTGAATTCACAGAGCAACTGATGTCTTGCAAATAAGCGAGGAAGAAACAGAATACCTTAAGTTTAAAGATGAGATTTATGATTTAAACCCAGGATCGTTTATCTTGATGTGTCCTGTGTTGCTTAACACTTGGATGTGTGCTCACGGTGACGAGGTTGCAGTGAGACAGCTCTGGCTGCTGCCCGCTCGGGGATGCCCCTGCCCTGGGCCACGTCCTGCTGCTGGGGATCAAACACAGCGGGTCAGAACCCTGCCCTGATCCAGACTGCTGCTCTGTCACCAGATCGCTAGTAATGCATCAGTCTTGATTCCTAACTTGAGGATAATCGAGTCGAGGATATAGTATTGACTTCTTTTAATTCTGCTGGGGGCTTGCTGTGCGTGTCAGCAGCGAGACAGCGTTCTTCAGATGGCTTTCATGGTGCATGGTAATGAGCAGAAGACTAATAATCATCAAATAACCCCCTATTAAAGCCGCAGTGAGAAGCATCAACTTCAGCTGCCCTCACTGTGAAAAGCTTGCCGATTTGATGCGGCTTGTAGCAAAATGGTTTGAAAAGATCTAAACAGAGTGGATAATATCCACAATTATCCAGTGGTGCTTCATTAGGAGGAGGTGTCACCGTGCTGCACGGGGCCGCCTCTGACAGGCAGCAAGAGCGGCACTTGAGCAACACCCTGGACAGATCTGCTGGGCCTGGGTCCTGGTGAGGGAAGGCGAGAGGAAAGGTCCTGAGCTCCTCATCTGTACCTCAAACAGCCATGGCTTCAGCCGTATTTCCCAAGTTCAGGAATGTCCATGTCGTTACGGCTGCTCTCCCGAGGCTGACAGTTCAGTGTTTGTTTAGACCTCCTGGTTCAGAACTTGCAGTGTAAGTGGTTTTCCACACACAAAGATGCAGTTTCCTTCCTGAGACTTAAGTATAATATAAACATACCTTTGTAAGGAGCCTCTGCATGCCCTGGAAGGAATTCTTTCCACCCAGAGCCTTCCGTCGTGCTCTCCTTGCTGTGTGAGCAGCCTGTTTATCTCGCACATCTCGCATGTTTTTGGAGGTGCAAATACTGGATTCATAAAGCGGAGTTGAAGGAGGAAAAAGGCCAGATTGATTAGGAAGAGCTTTGGTAGTTTGGTTCCTAAATCTGCCTGGGATGCTCTTGTCTAAATAGCAGATTTCTGCCAGGAGGGGATGCTTGTTTTGAGGCAGATCTGGGCCTTTTTTTAAAGGCTGAAGTACACTGCTCATGTAGAAGATTCTTCATGCTCTAGGTAGCTGAATGTCCAAAAATAATCCATTTGTTTTTGTAGCAGGCTATTAAAAACCTACCAGTCGAACTGAATGTGCTCACGACTGAGGAAGATTGAAACTGGCATTGTTATCAGTGACAGAGGAGGTTCTACTTTTTAAAGAGATGGTTGTGTTTATGGAGGGTTCCACAGTCATCTTTGAGGCAGCTGCTTTCTTACTGCTTGTCCTATGGTCTCAGCAGCCTATTTCTTGTTGTGTTTTTTCTTTTTGAAAAGGTGCTTTATTCTGTGTACCTGTAGAATTCCCTTTATACACCCAGCATCCCCCAGCAGGATCGTTTTGGACAGGAAGAATCAGTCACAGGAAAACACAGAGTCTTTTCCAGCCGGGGTGCTGCCCAGGGCCGGGTACTGTGGTCACAGGCTGCTCTGGGGGGTGTCGGGACAGGGCGCTGGAGTCCCGGGGCTGCACCGTGAACAGCGCCAGAGCGGGGCCCGGCTGCCAGAGCCGGCACAACTGGCACTGCCGCGTCTCAGACCGGGTAGGAGCAGCTCCGCGAGCGAGGGGCAGCAGCTCGGAGCAACTTTGGCCGCAGACAGTCTCTCAGAGCGACGTCATCACTTGCTCCCTGACAAAGAACAAAACTTGCTCTTGCAAATCCTTTGCGATTCTGAAATCGTTTCTGTTTTTTCTCTCCAGATGGCAGCTCTTCAGAGTCCTTTCTATGGAGATAAAATGAACCTGTTTTCTCTTTGCCAAAAAATAGAGCAATGTGACTACCCACCTCTTCCAGCTGAACATTATTCTGAAAAGGTAAACGGGGAGCATTTTTGTGGGGGAGCGTGGTGGGGGTGTGGTGAAGTTCCTCCTGCATGAGGGAAAGGGAACCTGGGAGGAGAAGCCCCCCCCATCCAGGCCAGAACATGAGAGGGCCAGAGTGGCCTGGGTACCTTAAGGGCTAGCTAAGGAAATAATTATTGTCAGGTCTGAACACTGACAAGCTCAATTAAGACAGAAAAGATTTCTTGATGGGGGGAATATTTTGAAACGGAAAATCTGTGATGCTGGCAAAAACCAGCAGGGAGCCATGGGAAAGCCCTCTCCTTCGCTTCCTTTCCCTTAAAATAACATACCAGAAGACAGCACTTGAGTTTTTGTTCATGAAGTCTCCCATGTGTAGCAAGGAGAGAAAGACCCGTTTTAAGAAAGAGGGAGAAAATCTCTTTGGTTTAATGCACTAAGCATCCGTAGAGCAGATGTACGGGGGCTTCGTAAAGTCTGGTTTGTGTGTGTGTGAAAGCGAGGGAAGGAGCAGGAGCTGAACTGGAGTATACACAGAAGTTGTTGCTGTGCACATTTGCTCGGTGGCGTTTCACTTCAGCTGCAAACAGGTGTAGTGTTCTTCAGGGCCTTTTGAGCTGCCTTGGCTTTTTTTATTTATTTTTTTCCCCTTGCCTAGACAAACCGGCAGGTTTTCCTTACCTCATTCAGTTACAGTTGCCTTCTGTTTGGAAGGAAATGGCTAATGTAATTTTTAAATGTTCACCATGTCCTTTGGGGGTTTTCTTTTGTTTTATTCCTCCTCCGAGTTCTGAGCAGCAAGAGGCAGGATACAGGGGAAATACCATCCGCAGCCAGCAGCATAGGGTCTGGTCCCCACCCTGAGAGGGGCCCTGCACCACACATTTTACATTTTACTTAGTTTTTTACTTGCAAAGTAACTCCTGCAGAAGAATATTTGATAATTTTTAATTTTTTTGTTCCCCAAGCTGCCATAGCAGCATGTCCTGGCTCCGTGCGTCCCCGTTTGCCACGCTCTGTAGCGTGTGTTTCAGGATATGCCTGCTGGCAGCAGGAATTAGTGTAAGTTGACAGATGTGTTTCCTGTCTTTACAATTACTGTCTGTTTGCTTCCCTCTGGCAGTGCTAAAGAGTGTGTGTAGTGTAGTGATACAATCCGGGGTGAGAAGGATGGTTTAAAGCTCAAAGGCGCCAGGTCCCAGAGAACTAGACTCCAGATGGTGTTCATACACTATTAACAGAATGCTTGACAAAGTTGGAGGAGGGCTCTGCCTTTGGCTGTAGCTCATCTCGCTGCATTAGCTGCTGCTTCTGACTGAAACTGCAGAGAGCTTCAATTCTGTGACTATTCGAACATGACTCCACCATGAGCAACACTCGGTTCAGTACATGCTTTTAAAGATGGGATTTTCAGATGCTTTTGGAGTGGACAGCTGAAGGTGTGGTGGTGTCTCCCGCAGCCAGGCTGGATCAGCTGTGCAGGCAGGATCGGAAACACAGAGGAGCAAGTGGCACCAGAAGGAATTTGTCCTTCCCATGGCCGATGGGTGGGTGGTTGTCCTGGTCTGGACGTACGCGTTCTCCTTCAGGAGCAAATGGCTCTATGCTAGATTGAAAGGGCAGAGTCTTTACAGCCCCTCTAATAATGTCACTGCTGCGGTTGTGAGGGATGTGGGAAAGCAGTAAAGCCTTTACATCCCCTCACTGAGGGCAGGGGTGAGGATTAGGCCAGAGTTCCCAGTGAGGCTCAAGCCATCAGGCTGCTCCTGCGTCTGGGTAGCGCAGTCTCAAAGCGAAGCTCCGGCTGTAGGCTGACTGCTGATCACACGGTATTTTAGTCGCAGTGTTGGTTCAGGTGAACAAGGCAGAGCTCTCGTTGAAGAGCTCCTGCTGTGATGGGGTGTCCTTTCAGTGATCATCCTCCTCTCCACAGCCTTCTGTGGCTAACCACTCCAGATCCTGCCTGGCCAACTGGTGTGTCGCTTGCAGCAGGAGGAGGAGCTGCTGCTCCAGCCAGGATTAATTTTCTGTATTGGGAACAAATTTGCAAGTAACTGGAGATACTGGTTGGTGGTGCTTATCAAGGCTTGGTCCACCAGTTCCTTATACTTGATGGTGAAATGCCAGAGCTGTCCTGGTCATTGGTAGAGGACACGAGTGCCCAGGCTGGCTCTAAGTGCTCTATTTACGTGAGAGCACAGGTACTGGTTGGACAAACTGTACTGATAGCACAGGTCAGAGCTTTACAAGTATTTTAATTCGTTGGTGGATGTTTTGTGGTGATCTTGTGTGATCAGGGCTGAGGTACCTGTTAAATCTTCCGGGTCTTGGGGTTACAAAGGCAGCCCCCCTGCCCTCGGACACCGCAGCAGTTGGGAGAGGATGGGCCAGGCAGTGGGGGTGGGTTTGCTCAGGAGACAGCCCAGCTCGGGGGTTGTATTGCCCTCTGTGTATGCACGAAATGAGGGGCAGGGTGATGAGCTGGGGAGCGGTAACTGCGCTACTCCGCGTCCTTGCCGCTTGTGCTGCCCGCGTGCCCCGGCCTCTGTCCTGCCAACACCTTCCTGGCCAAAACCTGCGCCAGGCGCTGGCGATGGGAAGCATCGGGCCATGCTCCATCCAGAGATGAAACCTTGAGTATGTTCAGTAAGGCAGCTGAAGCCGTGTGCCTGATAGCTCCATGGTCATGCTTTTAATTACCACTAAAATAATTGGCACTGTGGCTACTGGGAGGATGTGAGAAGATCAGAGGCTCAAGGCTGTTTCTCCTGGTGCCTCAGGGGTACGAGCGGCTTTCAGTGTCTGTGTAATTAAAAGCTACAATCTTTCATGTGCACAATAAAGAGGGTTGGGAGGTGGGGAGACTTCAGCCCTTCTGCAGTTTATTTATTAAACATAATCAATGACCAGTCTCTCTTCTGCACAAAGGTTTTTAGGAAGCACTGGTGTTTGACAGCCGAGTGCCCGTATCTGCAGATACAAAAGTGCTGTGCTTATATTAAAAACCTTGAACTGGCTTGTTCCCAGGGATTGCTGTGGGGAGGGAAGTGCAGTTGTGGTCGAGGAGAGCTCTGTTCAGGTCACAGTTTTAAATGCGTCCCTCTACTCCCCCCTTTCCTCAAGAGTCCATTTTCGTAGACAAGTCCATCCCCTCCTGTCAGCTCGGTCACATTTCTGGTTAGGAATCTCTTTTTTCCTTCCTTCGTCTCCATCCTGCTGCTGTGCTGGTGCCTCCCTCTGCCCAGCGCTGCCTCCCCACCCCATCAGTTTTATCGCCAAAAAAAAGGAGAAAGTAGCAGCTTTGAAACGCCAGTGTCGGGAGTAACAGGTCAGAGGCTGTTGCATTCTCTCTGTAGAGCGGCACTAAAGCACCGAGCAGGGAACCCCCAGCTCTGTCTGTGCTGTGAGCTCGTTGTACACGATGCTGTAAAATCCCCCGGGCTGTGTGAAAGATTTAAACTTCCAGTGCTGAAGGTTTGGTGGGAAAGGTTCCTCCTGGTCCTTTTGTAGGGTGGGGGGACATGGGACGGACAGAGCTGTAGCTGCAGTCTGCCCAGGAACGTCTGCATGAGAGATTCCCGGCTCCAGGAGTGGGCCAGACATTCCCATACCTTTCCCAGTAAGAAACCAGTGGGTTTGTTGACGTTTGCGTGCCTGTTTTCCTGTCTTTCAGCTGCGGGAGCTGGTCAGCATGTGCATATACCCCGATCCAGATCAGAGACCCGACATTGGTTACGTGCACCAAATAGCAAAACAGATGCATGTTTGGACCTCCAGCACATGAACCCTCTGCAGATGCTCGAGAAGCCAGCACAGCTCAGTCTTACTTGAATTTTTTTTTTCTCAGATGAAACCGACTGGTGCCCAGTCACACAAGTGAGAGGGTTGAGCACTCGTAGCAAGATGCTCCATTATTTCTGCAGGTTATTTGACAAGGACTCTTACAAGGTGGTCATGCTTTAACGTGAAGATTCTGTGAGGTATTGCAAGTGATTTTTTTTTCTTTTCTTTTTTTTTTTTTTTTTTTTTTTTTTTTGTAAGTGGCAAAGGAGGATCATGCTTCTGGCATATGCAAGTAGCTAAAAGAGTTCTTTGGGCTTGTCTT
>JAAGNO010027874.1:53977-81479 GCA_033439905.1 Ceryle rudis
CTGGAAGTTTTGTGGGGGTTTTTCGAGTGTTTTTTTTTTTTTTTTTTTTTTTTTTTTTTTTTTTTTTTTTTAAGGCAAGTAACTTGTTACAGATGTAGATCATTTAAGGGTCCTTTCTTAAAACTGTCGTGTGTAATCTAGGATAGACCATAGTAACGGGGGTCAGGGCATTGACGCGCCCCTTCTATCTTAACTGTAATGTGAACTCTTGAAATAATTCCTTCGGTGAAATCACTTTATACTAATGTAAGAATTACAGTAGACTTTGTGTAATTTGTATAACTGCTACTTTGCCTCTTCTGCAAATGGTTAATAGCAAATTCAGTTTTTACTTCGTATATTTTAAAGCAGCCATTTCTGTGTTTTTATTAATTCCCGCCTCCTCAGACATAGGAACTGGGAAGGGTTGGGGGGCAGGAAACATGATTATTTGAAGATTTCTTCTCTCTCTCTTTTTTTTTTTTTTTTCTTTTAATTGAAAATTTAGAGTGAGTATTTTGCTGATTTATCTGTTAACTTGGCTACAGCCAACGAGGTGAGTTGAGCATGTACCTGGGGAAGAAAAAAAGATAACAACATGCCAAACCAACCCAAAACAAGCATTGCTCCTGCAAGGAAATTTTCTTTAAACTTCTCTTCCCATTTGGCATGATTCTTTTTGGACTACAGGTTCTTGTTAAAAACCAGTGTTTGTGTAAGCCAGACGGATTTTGGTGAAGATACTTCTACAGGTTCAGCAGTACGTTAGGTACTGCGTGTACAACTGAAGCAAAGCAGTGTGTAGAACACTCTGAAAACTTCTAAAAACTAAGTCCAGTGCTTTGGGTATGTAATTCTGCGTAAGGATCGGCCCCCTCCGCCTAACTGTGAACGACAATTTACAGAATGTGAATTTTTATAAAATCTCAACCCGATTTGAAGGAGTCATCTTCTTTAGCTACACGAAAATTGTCAACAAACTAAATTCATTCATTGAATCAATGATTTGTTTCATTACTGTCGATGGAAAAATAGCCACTGCTTTAGGAACAAACGTGGATTCACGTTCAAGTGTTTCCATTTCATTTGCCTGTTCAGAGGAGCAGGGCTGCGCTCCATGTTCTGGAGGACGCCAGCAGGGGAAATCAATACGCCTGTACTGTTCCCGCGCCGCTTCCCTGTGCGGCAGCGCCAACACCGAGAGTTGTGTGTGACAGTCAAATGCAGCCTGTGCCTGGTTTTTTTTTCTTACGAAAAGCATCCAATCCTTATGTTTTGGAAGTAGGGTTAGAGGGTTACATACATATATATGCTTTTAGTGAATTTTTTTTTAACCTAATTTGCTCTACTTAAAGGAAACCTGCAGTGCCACCTTCAACTGCTTCTCCTCGGACTTCAAAATATTTATATAGGGTAACAAAGAAAAGCTATTAATTGCTGTGAATAATGTTGGTATCATTAATGCAAGGTGCCATTTATTGAGTCTTCTCAGCAGAAAGTTGAGCCCGCTGCTCTCATGAGAGACTCGGGAAATTCAAATCAGCATGAGAATGTGGTGGAGGCACCAGCTTGCTTCCACCATTCCCATGCTGCCTTGTTTAATTTATACCCAGCTTCTTTAGCAGTTCTTAGACTTGACTGTCGCTGTTCCGCTGCAGATTTCCTTTAAGCCGTGGTGGCAGCTACACGTTCAGAGGGAGGGTTGTGCTGCGCCTCTCGGTGTAACATGGGAAAGGATCTTTGGCTTCCAGGGAAGCTCAGCTTAAATTTGAGTATCTTGAGAAGTCTGGTCACTTTCTTGCTACATAAAATTTATTAGTGCTTATAAGTAAATGTATTGCAAGAGGTAATTTTTTTTTTTTTGCAATTGTGCATTTTTAGATAAATAAAAAGAATTATTTACAAAATAAACACTTTTGTTTACAAAAAAGGACTCCAGTATTAAGGAAAGTATTAAAAAAAAAAAAACCCACAACACAAAAACCTCCCTCCTCCCCCTACAAACACTGCAAGCGGGTCTAAACGCGTGTGTGAAACTGTTCTAACAGCTGTTACCTGTAGATCTTTTCCAGAAAATGGACAACAGAAACTATCAGTTGTCCCAACAGAAAACTGTGTGAGTCTCTACCCTCGGAACTGTGGCACAGCTAAAGCTGTTTTTCCTGGCTGGTTGTGGCAGGATGGGAAGACCAGGGAGTGGTGCAGGTGACTGTAGGTGAAAGGCCTTCCCTTTGACTAGACGAAGTAACGCTGCAGGGGGATTTTCTGCTAGCTTGCCTTTTTTTTTTCTTTCTTTTTTTTTCAGGTACTGTATGAAAATGTTTGAAATGAGTTTCAAATAGTACAAGCTCAGGATTTTAGGACAGAAAAGGTCCAAGTGGAGGCAAGTACCAGAGACAATTAGACTTGGAACTACACCCTCTTCAGTCATGCAGTTTAGAAATGAAAACGTGTGCACCAGGGTGGAGGCTGATCTGCTCCCGATCCCGTCCCTACCAAAGCAGGGAAGAATTAACCTAATCCTCCCCTGACAGCCAGTGGTAGCCCTGCAGTGATGGAGGTAGGAGCAGGCTGCTCTAGGTCAAGGTCAGTACTCACTTTTTATACCATTTTTTGAGCTTGTATGTATCCCTCAAGCAGCACATCATGGTAAATTAAAACTCATCAAATTAGGTTTATGCAGCATAGTTTTACCCTTGCCCTTCTGTTCCTACAGTGACGTAACAAACCAGCTGTTGTAGTGGGGTGTCTCTTCTGCCCTCAGTGACAGAGCGGTGCCTGGTACCTGCTCCAGGAGCCTGCCTCTCACAGGCTAGTAGAGAGAGCTTTTAGGGCAAAGCCCGACTCCCTTTCCCAGACCCCAGAAGGGGGTGAGTTGCTACAGTTCTGTTCTGCAGGAGCCGCACCCTTTCAACAGTGTCAGAAGGGAAAAGCAGCAAAAGAAACCATAAAAACACTCAGGAGGAGAATGGTCAGAACCTCTCTTTATTCTGTAGCAGCCACCTCATGCCTCTCCCCGAGGAGTGCTGGGCTCCTGTGACGCAGAAGGGCTGTGTGTGCCCCTTCAGGACGTGTCCATGGTCTGTACAGTTTCATCCACCACCTCAATTTCCAGGAGTGACACATTTTCTGTGAGAACAGCAGTAGTTCCCTTTTCACACTTGTATCTACCATGCCTGTTAAAGAAATAGGTGAAAATTAAGCTGGAAGATGGTGCCACCCAGGAAAACTCTCCTAAAGTCATAGAACTAATCAGCTTTCTCTTTGAGTTTCTGTAAAAGTCCAAAGTAAGAGGAATTGCACTTCCTGCCAGATCCAAACTGACTGCACTCCCTGATAACCGGTCAGATAAATGGGCATTTTCAGGAAACAGTCTTTAAAAAAAAAAATGACCAAGTAATGGGAAAGGCTACTTGATAGAAGTAAGAGGGATCTCATTACATCGCAGGACGTTCTTGCTGCGTACTCTCCCTCAAAGAACAAGCAATTTATTTGGTTCTTTGCATCTCTAGAATAACTTTACCAGTGTATTAGCTTGGGATTTCTGTGCTAGAATTAGCCAACTTTTACCACCACGCCACCTGTAATCAAGCCACGCTTCCGAAACTGTAACTGCATCTGACTAAATGAGCTGTCAGCCATTTACAGTGGAATCCAGAATCTCACTCAAAATATGTACACTAAGAACTCTCTCCTCACTGACCACCTAGAGAAGGAAGGGTCACGCTGCTGCAGGTGTGGAGGAAGAAATCAAAGAGTCCTTTAACTGGAGCCGGGCAGTTCTGTGTGGCTCTGGCCAGGGTGTCTGCCTTAAAAAGAAGGGGAAAAGCGATTTCCATAAACTCCACTATTTTGGCAGTGGATTGAAGAGTTGCACAACTTGTTTCACATAAAAGTATGTATTGCAAAACCCTTCAGCTGCCTGGGGGGCTGTGATTTCACTGATGAAGCAACGTAGTTCACCAGGCAACATATCTCAGGGTGCAGAAGTAAAATCTGCCAGCTCCTCTAATGCTCCACTTTTGCCCACTTCAGAATTTGATCACCTCTGGTAACGCTCAGGAGACAGTACAAGACCGCATGAAAGGCACTGAAATGCAGCCTTGTTCCCAAACACACGAGTGTCTGCAACAGACCCTTCAAGAGATTCCACGCTACTGTCTTACGGAGACGAACGTCAGAATCGTGGCACCCTGGAGAAGGGTTTACAGGACAGTGTCACATCCTCTGCGTGAAGGAAGTGAACACCCAGAGCAGCGAAAGGGGCGGGCTGTGCAGAAGTCTCTTTACTGTGTCTTGCCAAATGAAAGAGCTAGGGAAGAAAAGCACAAGTTTCTACCTTGTGGAAGCAGCTGAGAGGAGCATTTGAATAGGAAAGCAGAACACCCCAGCAGGGGTTAGTTTGTGTATACATGAAATGGGACTCAAGTTTAGTCCAACTGAAAAAAACCCAGGCCTCGTGACTGCTGTGCTTAGCTGTTACCTGTGAACTGTCCTTAGCGCATCACAGTGTATTTCTGGACAACGCTGAGGAAACTGTAGTGAGCAAAAGAGTGTAAAAAATAATCTTGCATGGGGCACACGTTCCAGCCACTGACTAGAGAGGGCCTCTAGAAGTAAAACACAGTCCCGCAGTCACAGGCTGGCGTTGGGGAGTTCCCCCCTTGTTCTGGGTTTGTTCTGCAGTGGGTCCCCATATGGAGACGGGCTGTGCTGCCTGAGACTGGTTTTCAAACCAGAGCTGCAGAGGGTTTGTGGTGCCACTCATCCTCCTGACACCTCACAAATTTTGGCAAGAACATCCCCGAACAAGACCATGCTGCTGCTCCCTGATAGCAAAAGGAACCCAACTATCTGCTCAGTCACAAATGTGACATTTCCATTACATCCTCAAATTGCCTGAAACTCCAGAACAGAGTCTTGGGGTGGTAAATCAGTGGCAGGTAAGAAATTAATTTGTTCCCTTCACCATCTGTAGGTGCCCCTCAGCCTCCATTCAGCTGCAGCTGCTAATCTTTTCTTGTTTAGCTGAAATTCCTCTACAGATAGATGAGCTTACTCTGACAAAATCTAGCGTTACGGAAAAGAAGAATTGCTGGGAAGAGCCTGGGTAATGCACAGCTTCAGGAGGACTCACCTGTCCCCCTTTCTGTTGGCCACGTCATAGGGACGGAGAAAATCCAACTTGTTCTTGCTGATCACGCAGATATCTATGTTGCTGCCGGAGCCCAGATCGTTGTAGATGCCAGCTGCGATGGCATCTCTCACAAGCTGTTTGGCTTCCTCTTCCTGGAAAAGTTAAAAAAGCTGTCAGTGCACAAGTGTTGGCATTTCACAGAAATGTTTGTCCATGTGACAGCGGAAGCTGTGAGCTCTCGGAACAATAAATGAGATACCAGCACCTTTCTAACCACCGTGTGCTGTGCAGCACAGGCAGCGGTGCTGAGCAGTGGCACGAGTTGCAGGGACCACCTTTTGTCCTGGGCATGATCTGCCACCCCCCAGGGCAGATCAGGCTTAGTAAAGGCAGTCATGGAAGCAAGATAAAGATTTCTGTCTTAATGAATGGAAAAAGTAAGTTTTATGATTTTTATCTTCCAGGCTTTTATGCACGCGTACGTTACATGGTGCCTGTGGTGCCCTCTGTGTACCAGCTGCATACAAATCAGAGTCACACTCCTTTAGTTACAAGGCTTCCCTGGGTAGGGACTGCTGAATCATCCTCTCTGGTACCCGAATTATTTCTATAATTTTGCAGCATAGGTTGGTTTGCTAAATTTATTTGGCTCATCTTAGTAGTAGTTGTGTTGCAAAGCAGCCTTGCTCTGAACTGTAGCTGGATAACATATTTTATTCCAGTCCTCAATGCAAGTGCAGAGAATTTATAAAGAAACCTGCTGAAAATACAGGTCATCCTGGGTACCTGTCAAAATATTGTGACTTCCAGCTTAGTTCTTACCCTTTAAATGGAAAAACAAAATGGAAAATTTGCTGGAGTTTCTTTTCTGCTGTACACTTCAGAAATTCCACAGGTAGCCAAAGCAAAATATACATGTAATATAGTTCACTGAATGCATACAATATATATAGATGATAAAAGCACGTATAGTTCTAAATTACGTGGTACAACCAGCAGAATCCTATCTGCAGCAAAACTAGAGTAGAAAACCAGAAGAGGAAATGAAGCTCCCTGCTTTCACTGCATCCGAAACCACGCACTGATCCTGCAGAAGCTGCAGTGTTTGCTGCCGTACAGGTTTGGCATAGCTACTTTTATATTTAAAAGGGCAAACGCTTCGCTGCCGAAACGCACCCGCTGCACCCAGCTGCAGGAGGAGCCCGGGGCAGAGCCTGGCCCTGCCTGCGATACACCCACGCGAGTAACAGCCAGCCCAGGGTCTTGGACAAGGAAACGTTTCAAAGTCATCAAAGTCTCCAGTAAAATATTACACCAGATCTGTAATCGTCGTCATCCGCCCCCAGTAAATGAAAGAACAGCGAAGGGAAGGTGTCAGAAACGCAGTCGCGCTGTGCCCGGCCGCTGAGGCCATCGCAGCTGCGCTGGCTCCCTCTACAGATCCCCAGCAGGGCTGGTTTCTGCTGGAAATCTCGCCTCCGATGCGGGGCTAGTGGCAATAATCCGACGCAGCCAGTAAATCCCTCCACTGGCGCTGTAACCGAGGAGGGTGGGCACGAAATGTTGCAAAACACCTTTCTTGATGTATGGTTTTAGAGCTTGTAAGAGCCAGGTACAGGCATCTGCTCTCAGCACCTCCCCGTGCCCGTCCATCTGATGCAGGACGCGCTACCAGCTTGACCAAGCCCTGAGTTGGGTGTGGGGCTGAGCCCTTGCCCTGCACCTCTTCCCAGGGCACTGTGGTACTTGCCAAGAGCCACAAAACCAGCCAGGACCTGTCCTGCACCCTCCACTCCACTGGAGCCTGTAGAGAGCAAGTGCCACAGCTCTAGTCCCCTGGCAAAAGGGTCAGAATGCAAGGAAACCAGATTGTGCCTCAGCAGATACAGATGTACACACACACTTCAGTCTTTTCAGGAGCCTCTTAAGCACATACCACAGAACGTAAGACCCCTTTATTTTTTCTCAAAGGTGTATAAAACTCTGCCTAGAGCCTGCCTAGTCCAGGAAGGAAAAAGACTGAAACTCATCTACAAACACTGAAGTTTGGACTCCAGCTCATCCTCCAGCTGTCTGTGGCAGCTGCTGCTCTGCCAGCCCAACACCATCACAACTGGATGCGCAGTTTACCACACCTTCTGCCACCAGCCATCACAAATGAGAGCGCAACTATTCAGTGCTGACTGGGAGAAAGAAAAGGCAGCTTTTAAACATCTGCCCAACTGTGAAGGCCCCGGCCTCTCCGCTGGTGTCTCGCCACACGCCACAGCCCACTCCAGACCCTGCCGTCGGGCAGCAGCTGCACACTCCAGTGTACAAGTGCAGCTGAAGAGGAGCCCAAAATTAGCTCAGCTACCCTCACGTCTGCTCCCGGTGCATGCTCTGCATTCTCCACTGGCCCTCTAGAAAAGAGCTTGTTAGTAACAGTATTCCTGTTCCAACAGCTTCCTTAGGGGACTGGCCAGGACGGGGCGTTGTCTTCAGTAAACTACAGAAATAGGATACATTCTTATTTCACTCCCAGTTTTGTTAGTATTACTCTTCAGAAAAAAAAGGAAAAGTTTAATTCCACTTTCTAGCAAGCTGAGCAGAACAAAACAGCCAGGCTGTAAAAATAATTCCTGCACCTTTTGTCGGTGGTTTGGGGAATAAAACTCTGATAAGCAAGTAATTCCTCCTTGAACTGACAGAGGACGACTTTCACCAACGGGCGCATGCTAAGGGTATTTTAGTACCACCCTGGAAGGAAATACACTAAAATAAAAACAAAGGTATGTTTTAAAGATGAAGTGGTTGGCAAAAACAGAATAATTTTAAGCTACTAGGTGTTAGTGTAAGAAAAGCACTGCAGCGTAGGAAAACTGCAGCAGCTTGGTGGGGGGTTTGTTCCACTCTTTTTAGATAAAGTACATCTTGCAGACTCCTCACTAATTTAAAATGTATTTACTTTTTTAAAATGTACTCTGTCAACCTACTGTTATCAAAGTAGTTCTAAAAATACCCAGCGCAGTCATTTGAACCCAGCTGTAACTGCGTTGAGGTACCCACGACACTGAGAAAGCCCAAAATGTAGCCTCAGCTCTCTCATCTGACACTGTGCAGCCTGGTTCACGAACCTGGAGTAATTTTAATTACAGAAAATGCTGCTTCAGTGCCGTGTGTACTCCTCCTCCCCTTTTCATAATTCAGGAGGGTAACTAGAATAGCCACAAGAAAAAAAAACAACCCACAACATTCCTTGCTCAAGCTCCTGCACACACAGTTCCAGCAAGGAACTTGCTATTTCACTGTCAAAAAATGGGGGGTTAGCACAGAAAGTGCCGACACAGCCTTAAGTACAGGGGCATGAATGAGCCACTGTAATAATTAATCTTAAAAAACCTTAAGAGTTCAGAGTGTGTAAAAAGAGCACTTCCTCCTGAAGGGTTGCAGAGACCAAACTACCCGGGAATATCATTCTCTGGGGTCCCCAGTGCTGCTTAAATGAGATTACAGCAAGAGTGATGCGCTGCGGCGCGAGGCGGCGGTGACAGGCAGCACTTTATAGAGCTATCTGTTTGTCTCCATCACCGCCGCGCGCGATGTGTCCCCGGACTCCAATGTGCAACTCCATTTACCACCACATGACAAATGGGCAGCACTTGTAAAAGGCACAAAGAGGTCCAGATCAGCCGTGTAATGGTCACCACAGATGTACCGCAGTGCGCGAGGGGGGAGAAAACAGACCCCCAAGTTCATTAAAGTGACCAGTAATGGATCTTTCAAAGCGTGTCTTAGGAATAGTGCAGTAAAGGCTAAAATAAATAACTCAGCATGGAAGGCTAATCTGAAACGGTGTTTGATAAATTATTTATAACACAGACAATTGTCTGCATTTAATATTGGCGCTACTGGTAGCATCTTTAAAAGATGATTTATGTGTTGTAACGCCATTAAGCTTTATATGGGCCCGCTGCTAGCTATAAAGTCTGCTGAGATTTAGAGAATGAGTTTTAAACTGTCACTGCAACATCATAGTAGATAGAGCCTGTATTAAATCTTTACTTTAAACCTGTTATCTGGAGAGTTGCATTTTGTAGACACTCAAGACCTGATAGATTACCCCTCTCCAGCTGCTATGGTGCAAGTCCCAAACAGCACCAATGAAGAAGTTTTACACATTACTCTTGTATATGACTTGAATCAAGTTTCTCTTCTCACTTAAGCCATTTCCAGATATCAAATGCTGCTGAAGGCAGAAAGAAAGAGACTTTTCTAGAGAAGATGTGGACATTTCTACATCATATTAGTACTATCTTTACTAACAGCTTTTAAAGAAGTTTATCATTACGCCTCCAGCAGTAAAGGCAGCAGCCGGAACAGCTCTGCGAAGACTGTTTCCTCAACACTCCATAACTTCACAAGCAAGATAAACAGAAATGCCTTCTCCAGATTTAAAAACTGTAGAAAGGAATTTCTTCTTTTTTTTTTTTTTTTTTCAAACTCTTCCCAAAGCAGAATGAATACCTTCTGCAGGTACGCGATACCTAGTGCAGCTCTCCGCCACTAAGTCTTACCAGGAATTTAAAATACAGTGCACAATGAATGTTAATATGGAATTAACATGAGTGTGGAACAATTTTAGTTAAAAAACAAACCTCAAATACTTACCACAACTACCTTTTACAACAACGGCATTTGCTTAAATACAATGTAAAAAAGTTGATCCTACTTAAAGTGAGGATCCACAACACTCATGTGGCAAGAGAACGGGGGGGGGGGGGGGAAACAGAAGCTTCAGGAAAGACAATGAAAATAAAAAAATAGATCTATAAAGGAGTATTGGGAATTTGGGGCTAGGCAAGTGATACCTCTTGAAGGACATAAGCACCTACAGAAGCATAATTAGACTTCGGAAGAGCAATCAGCAGATACAACACGTGCGAGGCTGAGCGAGGCTGCCTGTGGGGAGAAGCTGTGCTAGAGATCAATATGTAACTGGAAGCAATGCTAAAATCTCCTGGCAAGGTCCGAAGAGAGAACAAAACTGAGGAGCAAAGTACTTTGTGTTTTTCTTGTAAGAAGAGGTTGAAAGACTCCATTAGTGAGAATGGATTTGTTCTGGCTACCTCTGAAGCTGGAAAGGGGCTGGCACCTGCGATTTCAGCCACGCGGGTTTAACAACTCTTCACCAAAAAAAGTATCCATTTTGAGCAGTACTTTGTAAGCGGATAGAAAAATTATGGAACTAAATCGATGTCATTCAAGTTGTTTTGGTTTTTTTAAATAGACCTAAGCTACAATCAACAGTCTGCCTTTCTCTCATGTTTGATCAAGTGAATGAAATCTAAAAGTAGCCAGTCTTTCTAAGCTCTCCCCCTCGCCCTTCACATCCACCATCCTCTGGCTGTGCTCAAAAAAGGCACAGAAGCAGCCAAAGGCAGAATGATGAGAATTAAGTCCAAACGCACACAAACCCGGCTATTAGATGTGACGAGTACGGAGGATCAGGATTGCAAATCGCAGAAAACGGGCTGCAACTGACCACAGCACAAAGAAACATTTACAAGTTGCATGTAGAAACAATTAAAGCAACGATCACGCCAAAGGCAAAGGGGTTATGAAAATCAGAATCTCTAAGATCAGCAGCATCTGGGAGACACGGAGCGGTAAAACAAAGATGGGTCCTGGGAACAAACACCCGCTTGCGCATAAAGAATGGGCAGAAGTGATCTGAATATTCCCAGCACGTGATGGAAAAATTAAGGTATCTAAAGACATTTAAGAGTAAAACTGCCCTGTCCAGGTAGGAAGGCAGCATCACCTCCATGCTGCTGAGTTTCAAGCATACGCTGTTTTGGAATGATGTATGCTCTGAAGAGAACAACTTCTGCCTAGAGAAAAATAAGCCTTCAAATACTACATACAAGGTTTAGTTTTACTGAAGAGCATTGGAGACTTTGATAAGCAGCAACGTAGTGGCTTCTACAGCAAAAGTAAGTCGGGGGGGAGTGACAAAACTCAATTACTTTGTGTGTTAAGCAGCTCAGTCATGTAGGTAACGTGGATCGTGTTATTTTCCGGTCCTGTTTCCATGGCCTTATTTAACAAGGAACTGAAATGCTCCAACTTCTGAAACATTACTTTCCTTCACTTGCAGGAAGGCAGGTGAATGACTCAGTATCTGCACAAACAATCTCAAGGACTCAAAAAACTATTAAATAGTATTGGAATTTTCTCTGCAGAACATCGCTCTCAAGCGCTGTGAAACATGGCTTCTTTTGGAGTGGTGACTTGATGTATTTGTCTGAATTCTCCGAGAGATACACAAAAAATGGAGGAAAACACTGCTTTGTTGGGAAGCAGCAGTCTTCGGCACGAGTACAGCATGGGCAGGAAATTATGCAAAACGAAATCAGAGCCTCTCGCTGAGCCAGTGGCCTTGTTAGAACCCTGCAATTGGAGTTTTTGCACAAACGAAGCTGGTTCAGTCATTAATAGATCACAGAATCATAGATTAGGCAACTCTTCGCTGCATTTGATGTCAGTTTTGTCAGGAATAATATGTTCGTAACTGTTTATTTTTCTAACTGTTTTCTACTAGGAACTTTTCAGATGAAATGCACCTTAGTCCCTAATTATTATTCTGATTACAGTTTACTCGTGTTCTGCTGGTAGATGCCTGCAAGCCCAGACGCATCACCGCCCCCCTTTCTGATACTGTACACCACACAAGTATAATAAACCATGTTAATATTTCATACCAGCGTGAAATATGCTGGAGTATCAATTCAACATCTGCTGTCTTTAGGGTACTGGCGTCCCGCAGAGACACTTTCAATTTGTAATTGAGTTCTATACTGAATTAATCAGCAGTTTATCTTTTTTAGTAAAATAATGTCTTCCCCACTAACCTGGATTTACATTAACAATTTATGCCAAATTACCTGCCAAGGCAAGAAACTTATATGATTCGGAACTACCATTCAATAAGGTTAGTTCCTCTATGTCATTCCTTACATGACTAGTAGTACAATACATATCTCCAATGCTGCAGAATTAAATTACAAGCTCCTCTCAACTAACAGAATTTCTTTTCATACTATTCCCATACTCTGAATTCAGAATGAATATGAAAATTCATTTAACCCATCACTTCTTATGCCAGGGTGAATGAGGTTCATGGTTTTTTAGGGAACGGATTCTCCAAATAAAAAGACCTGAACAGAAGCAAAGCAGTAAATTCCGCCAGGCTGCAAGTTCTACTCTGCCGGCGAGACAGCCTCGATTCTCCGTACAGCCGCGTTACCGTGCGCTAACACGCCGAGCCTCAGCTGCAAGCAGCCAGAGATGTAGATCGTGCAGACGACAACAATTAAAATTACTCTACATTGTTACTGTATATCAAAACAATAATTTCCAGCAATAACACCCTAGCTTCAAATAAAGCAAATCTCTGTTCATACGACTACTGCTTTACCTCTGAAGAAAGGAGGGAACGGAATGAAGGTCAATAGGTCAATATTTCGACTGGAAAAAGAAGGCTTGGGCCCTCTGGTACTTCTTCCTAACAGACCGAAACGCTCCACAGCGCTCATCGGCTGCGCCTGGCTCCAGCCGCTCTTCCTGCTCGGGCAGGATTCGCACTCTGCCTGCGCAGCCCTCGCTGCGGGAGCGGCACTCGGGCTTTGTGCCATCTGAAATCTTTTCCGGGATGTTTTGCCCGTGTTCTGCAGTTAGGCGAGATACACAAACTGAAACAATTTAAACTGGAACACCTGCTCCTGAGAAATGCATCAAAAATAATTACCTGTCCTACAGCCACCCTGTGCAGTGAAATGATCTCTCGGCACACAGCCCTGCTTCTGACTAGCTGGCGATATTATTATGTACAAAGTTTAAGCATTACTTTCGTAAAGGTGAAGAAATTGTTGCTCTTCGTCATGCAGCAAGGCCCAATTTAAACTAAGGTGAAATTTATTTCCCTCTGTACAGTCCATAAATGGAAAACTAGAAGAAGGTGCTATGGCTGGTAACTCAGACCGATGCTGTCGGCACTTCCCACCCCATTCCTGCGCGGGAATCGCACTCTGATACGTTCAGAGAGCACACCTTGGAACACTTCTCCAGTAGCCCCAGCCACTCCAGAGCACATCTAGCCAGCACATGTTAAATCAGCCTCCTATTTCCTATTTAACTTTAGTTCCTCACAGGAAATCAATCCAAGGTGCAGTTCTGTGAAAGAAGATGAGAACAGTCCAACTGTCCAATGTGTCGAGCAGAAGCCAGGTTACCATAATTTTAATAGAATCTAAAAACTTAATCACAGCGTGAGGAGTCCCTGTTTTCTGGATGACTGTCTGCACCAACAGCTGATGCCTGCCCATGGAAACTCCAGTCTCTGCAGGAGACAATAATACAGGTATGTAAGGGAAGCGTGGAATCTGTATCGCCAGGAGCTCTGTCAGAACAGGCAGTGAAGAAATGCCACTAACAGCCTCAGTTGCTGTCACTGGGTAATGAAATAAAGAGACACAGAGAGCACACAAATACTAAGTACTTACTTTTGCTCATGGAGCCAGATTTTCCCCCCCCCATTTACTTAATCTCTGTGTTTGACACCGACGGGGGGTTCAAGTATCTCAGGCAGGCTCTCCAGCTTAACTCTGATAGTCTGGCTTGATCTCTATTGTCTGCTGTCTGGAGTTAGCAGACAAACCTCCCAGCAAGTGGTCACCTTCCCCTGGAGCCATTAAAGCTCCGGGTGTCAGCTGGCAGGATTAGCTGCCGCGTCCCACACCTGAGCCCTGTGGCCGGGACACCGGCATTTTGATCACCACCACTAATGAACCTGGAATTCATATGCAGCTTGTCATTGCTCCTGAGCCTCCAATCACACAGATGCAGGCTAAATAAGAGTGATGAGACAACTACTGTCGAAGATTAGAGAGTTTTGACAGTTTCCAAAAATAGCTCGGTATTATTGTCAGCAGTTAACAGAAATAATTCCACCATATTGAGGGACAGTGGGAAATACAAGCACAGGAACATCTGAATGATCTGTATGCCAGCTGTTTAAAACTGGAAGAAAGTGACATGTTTGCATAATGTTTTGTACTATGCCTGATGTACTTTTTACCAAAATGAGGGGTACGCAGTGCAAGTTGCATTCAGACTACTTTTTACTTTGATACCGCAGAGATGGTACCGCACGTGGAGCATCGGAGGAAGGCATCCTTTATACCTCAGCTGCTTCACACGGGGGATATGGGGCTGCTCAGAAGTACCTCAAAAATCAGCAGCAAAGCCAGAAATGAGACTGTGGACCAGAAGAGCCCAAATATACACATTTTGCAACCTCCAGTCCTCTTCCTTCCTGTAATTTCTTTGGAAACACACCTACTCCGACAGCTGCAACTCTGCAAAGCTTCCTACCTCCAACTCCTGTCTGCTCGTCACTTCTTTCACAGAGGACTGCCCAATCTGCCAGATGAGCTGCTCCTAAGATCTGCTCCCTAACCCACGTTTGTCAAAGCCAAACAAGTTACCAAAAGCAATCCCTGCAGACTCACCACAAAAGCAAACCTGGCCAACAGGCAAAGGAGCACAAACATCTGGTAGGGGAGCAAGATGCAGGTTTTGGGCCAGCACAGCTGCTGCAGGAGGGCAAGTGCCTACACTCTGAGGAAAATACATTCAGAAAAGCCCCCTCTTACTTTTTAATCTGTTCTTACACCTCCAGAGTATTTTTTTCTTTCATTCAGTACCACCCGATTTCCTGCCACGCTTAAAAAATGGTATAAAAAGTGACTGCAAATATAGTCTCGCATTTTTGGGGTGATCCATTTCAGAAATAATTACTAAATACCTACCAGACTACCTCCTTCCATTTTTTTTCCCCCACCTATTCCATGCCCCTGAACTCATTACACAAAGATTTACTTCCTCTTCCCTGCAACAGTTCTGCTTTCTGTAGTTTCTACTGATTCTCTTCCTCTTGGATCCTCTTTTTATTAAATCTGGCCGTTTTGATGAAATACAGAAGAGATAGGAAGTTACAAGCAGCCTGTTCCCTTGCTTAAACATGAAGCTCTTGTCAGAAGGCTACAACGTGGCCTCGCGGCACATCAAGTAATTCTTCCACAGACAAAAAGCTTCTGCTTTTCAAACGGAAGTCAAATACCAGAAGAAAAATATATAACACCCCCAATCTCCCTAGAAATTCAACAACCACAGTACAGATAAACCCAGAATTCCAGCACTTACTACTGCGGACATTTTTTCCCCAGATCACGATGGTTTCCACATCCAGTGACTCAGAGCATTTCGTTACTAGTGTTTAACACCAGAAGGCACAAATGCATTTGCAAAATCTGACTGTAAGGTTTAAAAACCGTGTGGCTACTCTAGCGAAAGAAAAATGGGCTGCAATGAAAGATCTAAGCTCAAAACACTCTATTAGATGTGCTGTTCTTCCACTTATGTTTTTTAAGGTAGATCTATAGCTGCCCACATGACAGATTAATATTGTTCCACAGTAGTTAGGTGCTTGGCATTACATTTTTGAAGCATCTACAGGCCTTCGGGGCTGAAAGTGTTCACATCTTCAGCAATCTATAATGGTTCCTCTAGAGGCCAGCACTTGCTTCATAATGAAACATGCCTCCATAAATCAGACTGCAGAAGTGGCACTTGGGTACGTCACCATCTATCTTAGCGGTTTCTCTGAAGGATGTTGGGTAAAGATCATCTCCCGGCATTGCAACCAGGGAAAGGACCATCACAGTTGGCATTGATAAAGCATGTGCTACTTAAATCTGAAGACACACTAAGTCTATGGAAAAAACACATCCTGCTGGTGTTAGCATGCCTCAGGCAGTGGTAGAAGCTTCAGCAACTCATCTTCAAAAGGCAGAGAGCCAGGGCTCTAGAAACCTGCAAAAATTGGCTAAGCCTGCAGTCTTCTTTTTTTTTTTTCTCTTTTTTTTTTTTTTTTCTTTTTTTTTTTTTAAGTTGAGCATCTTCAAAGTCTATGATTCTAACTGTAGGGCACAGCAGCTGCCACTGCAGATTTGATCCTCTCAGCTTTTGGCAGCTCTCAACTTGAAATTCTAGCAAAAGAATTTTTCAAGTTGCTATTATTGCCTGTCATGGATTTATAAATATTGTGCACTATCTGCTGTGGCATGGCTCTCATGGGACACCAGTGCATGCCAAAAGCATAACAGAATGAAAAACAGTCCCTATTCTTCAAATAAATGCTAATTTTTTTTAACCGTGCTCACACGATGCGTTTGGTGATCAGCTTCAATAGTACAGAATATATATCAGAGGCAAAAAAGCTGATTGTCTTTTCCAGTAGTATTCAGCTGCTACTTTCATTAAGCTTGTTTAATTACATTCCAGATGCTAATTTGCAAGTCGATACCAGAGGGTGCAGGACAGTTTGCCTTTGAATCATTTTTCTGTGATGTGATGGTCTTGAAGCACACCACTACCCTCCAGTAGCCCTAGCAAGATATTCTGACAATTAGTGCAAAAGAAAGCAGTATTGATCTTGACAGAAAAAATATGAATCCTCTACCCATTTTCTTAAATTAATCTCTAGGAATTTTAACTTTATCATCTTTGCCATTTCATAGCAAATTTTATGTAAGATACATATTGTGTAATTTAGATTTAAATTGTTTTAATTTCAGTAGAAATAGCATTTGTTGTTTCATTACTGAGGAAAAAAAAAGTGACAACAAACCCACACGTGACTTAGCAGGTAAATATTTTACGCTGGAATGCATGAAGTGTTTAAGAATACACTTGAGCTTTATCACCTGAAACTTTGCTGGTTTAGTCCATACAATTACTAAACTGTTATTAGAATATCTGGTAAGCACAAAGGAAGGGTTAAGGTGTGTGCGAGTCTCCAAACCTAAGTATCTATTTCCACAAATTGGTGGGCTGCATTTCTACACGCGTTGTAACATAACGGTGAGTATCTGCTGCCAGTTATGGTTGTGTACGAAGACAATTTAATTAGGATGACCTTTCTAAACAGGAAAAAGTTGGGAGATTTACCAATTTTTGGATGCTCTTACACAAAGAATGACTTAAAACACAAGCTTGAAAACTAGCTGAGAACAAGATGAAATTTCTCGTTTCGTAGCACGGCTCTTTGAAAGCGGCCTGTTGTGCTGTAGCTGTTGATTCCAGGGATTTGTAGCCCATGTTTTCAGAACAAATAGCACACATGCCAGGAGCAGAGTCACACCAGGGGCTGGAAGAAGAGACTCCGTCATTCTCACAGCAACACGAGGGGAGAGGTAGAGAGGCTACCTCTGTTTAGTGGTTCTGTCAATCACTCATCTACTGTAATGCTACTTCCAGGAGAAACTTGAGTGCCAATTAAAAATATTCCAATATTTCTGATAGCATTTATAAATACACTAAAGGCCAGAAGTCCAGTGCCTTCAGATTCTGCCCCAACCACTGCAGCAACCCAGGAATGCCGAGCTCCCTGCGCGTCCGTAACCTTGCGCACCCTCAGCTCTTTCCTGTGTGCTGACGAGCGGCCAGCTCCAGAGGTAACTGGGAAACTGCTTATTAGGAACTCTTAGCAGTTTAACGAATGGAAAACCTCTCAAAACAAGGTGGGATTTTTAAATTAACAGGTATTACATGTCACATTTCTTCAGGAGATGTAACTTTAACTTTTAATTCATCTACTTTAGAGAGGAACTCAGTGGACTTACGGGACTAGCACCTGAAAAATACAGAGTTTGAAGGGGAGGAAATGACCCACAGCAGCTGCACTGCAAAGGTGAGGAACATCTGAAGACCTTTTCTGAAGTAAATCAACTTTTTTCCTTCTCCATGTTACTCAGCAATACTGGATAGCTGTCAGATTTGTTATAGGTGCATTTTAGGCTGAAACAATTGCAACGTGAAGTGTTGCAAGTCATTTTTAATAGGTTCAATTTTCAATTTTGTGTTCTTTTTTTTTTTTTTTTAACTGGGAAATTTCTAATCAATTGGAATGAGAAGGAGCATTCACAGAAAGTCTGAAGAGATCTGTGTGGTTTAAAAGAGGGCTTGACATTACCGAGGCATTTTACAGTATACGGTTACAGAAAGCTCGTTAATTGTTTTGGGTTTATTTCCATCAATTGTCTGCAGATAACTGGATTTTCCACTGTTCAGTTCAGTTAGACCATGGTCAGTGCCTACTAAGTGTATGGAAATACTACAAATAAAAGTAACCAAATAGTTTATTCTGATCTTAATCACAGCACTCCAGCCTTCAGCTCTCCTGAAGGATTCTCTACAATGAGCAACCCTTTCTCGATTTGTATCATGATCATCAGCAAATCACAAACAACCCACTACCTTAAAAGCTGATTATCAGAAGATTTATGAGTAGATATTAAAAATAAAAGTGCAGCTACTGGTTCTGAACATGCTCAACTGGAAATCTAACTGGTTTCACGTGCTACTTGAACACTTTTTTGTCGATTTAACAATCACACACTCGCCTTTCAGGATCGGGAGAGGACTGGCCACTGATGGAGAAACAGCAACACTGACTGTGCCAGGGCTGTGAATTCCTGAAGTCAGCTATAATTAGTAAGTTGTACGCTTTTAAAGCTTTCACCTATATCCAAATCACACCAGTTTTTCCATATATAAATTTGCAGGAAGCTGTATTTCTTTAAATGTCTTTTACCAGTCAAATTTTTGCAGTAAGCTGACATTAGTACATGTTAAATACAGGGAAACTAGAGCAGATTTAACTTTTTTAAAGCTTAAAATCTCTTAAATTCTTACAATCATGAGCATTATTGAGGGAAAACCCACTGAGGTTTAAAAAAAAGAATTTTCTTACCTCCATATCAGGTTTGTATTTATCTTCAAATACTGCCATAGCTGCTAACGATCCAGAACCTGTAGTAACAAAATTAGGACATTTATTTAGCCAGTGTGTTTAGATACAGTATTTAAGGAAAAAGATAAAAAATATCAGCAGCACGAACCAGACTGAAGTCTACTTTAGCTTACTATACACTCTAAAGAGTCTACCCTCTAAGGCCAGCACCTAATTGAAGGCTAAATTTCTAGCCAGTGTGCACAGCCTGTCGTGGTCCCCATTCCAACAGCCTTTTTTCTTTTTACTATTTGGAACGCTAAGATATGAAAACGAACACCACAATTTGTAATTCCTACTCCTCCGTTGCTCCTGTCCCACTTTTGTGCCTGGCCACGTTAGAGCGGATGTCACTTAATAGTAAGACACTCGGAATGAATAGATTGCTCTAACGAGCTGCCCCGGCACAGTCACCTTCACACACGGGGGCAAGTCAACCAGCGCTGGGAACAGGGAGCGGCTGCTGCCACCAGCTTATTTCCCATTTCTACTTTTAAACAGTTTATTATGCATTTACTTTGTGCCATTATCTTCACATTGAACAATAACAGCTGAATAGACAAAGTGACAGACACAAAAACACGAGTCTAATGTGACTCCTCTTAAAGGACGCAGTGCGAGGGTAGTCATGGAACAGAAGCCGTCCCTACCCAAAGCGCTCTAACGGCGGCTGTTATAGATGTGCTTGCTGTAAATGAATAGGACAAGCACTGTGATACTATCTGGAACTGTAAACTTGCTTTGTTCAGAAAGCACGAGTCCACGGGAAGATCTCGTCTGTCTGCGGCCGCAGCCATATTTCAGAGAGCACTACTTTTGGGGAGTGAATAAAGTTACCCGCAATTTTTTACTCCAATTAGAAGATTTTTTTGGCATTTATTACTTTTTAACTTGTTTTGCATACTGCTATCTGTTTAGCTGGGTCACAGAGAAAGCCATATTTTCTATTTAAAATGATTTGTGTATATCGCTTGACCACCTCAATGGTTTAGTGAAAGAAAAAGGCAGCGATTAAACAGTTTCAAATGAGGTGTCCTGCTGATTTTATCAAGTCTGCTGAATGTATAATGAAAAAGGAGAAGCTGACACTGACACTGTTGAGAAAATACAGACTACCTTATCTGAACCATTTAAGGAGGTCCAATTATAGATCAAATTTAAAGGGTAGAAGCAGCAGATTTACAGACACAAATCAATGAACATGGTAATCCCAATGAATATGACAGATACTCCTGTTACAGAATATTGCTGTGGTTGAGGATCATTACCTTTACAGTACCAAATACATCACATCTAAAAGCAGTAGGACACTCTAAGTGTGTACTTGTATTACAGGCAATGACTATTCATTTACACCTCGGAGCAATACGCGACTCCCTTTTTTAACTGCTGAAACTGGGAATAAAGAAGATTTTTAAGCAACTAATAGCTGAAATGAACTGCTGATACAAACAGCTGGTAACAGAACAAAGCACAAATAACAGGAATTTTACTGATCCAAGGTCAAAATAACGTGTGTCCCAAAGCAAATACGGGACTTGAACCATAAAATAATTCTTCTTGTGGAATGACACAAGAAGATTTTTCATGAGGGGGAAAGAAAAGAAGAAGGAAAAAAAAAATAAAATAGAGTCTGAAACTACAGCCACATTCTTACTGCACTAAATGGAGGCCTACCACAAGCAGAATGGGAAGCTTCGAATCCAGGAAACAACCTTACCCTTGGATAAGGCTTCTTTGACAGAAATCAGAGTATAAAGACTATAAAAATGTTCAAGAATGGAAGTATAAATGGTGGCATCTGACAGAAATTGCTACATTAGCTACTGAGCTAAGAAAAAGTGGTCTTGATTTCTTAAGACTTCTACGGAGAAATAAAAATGATCAGTAAGACAAATACTGCCATAATCTTGCCTGTGGCTCGGACCAGGTGCATTTCTCCAGCTCCTCTTTAAAAGGAGTTCCCAAAAGAGCCTATGGCCCAGAACCTACGCACCTTACGTTACCAAGATGCAAATAAACACCAAATCTAATATGGACTTTAAATAGGTAAATGCAGACGGTTCTAGGATGGAGATTTTTTTTTTTAAGGAGTTGTTTAAAGTCTTAATTTAATTAAACCTCCATAGAACCGTAGAACAGTAGGGGCTGAATGTAGACATTTACATCTGAAAACCAAAATCCCAAGGAAGCTCTAACAGATCAGGAAGTAAAGCTGGAGAAACTGATTAAACTTGTTAGTTTTTCTCTCTGCTGCTTATAAATCCTCAACATAAGCTTCATAAACTTGCATTTTAAAAAAGCACCGTAGCAAAACTCTTAGAGCCCGGCCAAATATTCTCTGAAAGAACAGATTTTTGTAATCTTAAATAGCACAATGAAATCTCTTAACTTGTACCAGATGTAAACACCAAGTTTTTAGGGACACAACCAGAGACGTACTTTTTGCTTCTCCAGCAAAACAAATCACCTGCTGTTTGACAACAGCAATATGAGCTGTTAGGAAACACACCAGCCATGTGCAATATTCTCCTGGAGCACACGAACTGGGAGAGCCCTCGGCCCCCTGTCTGTGCTGCTGGTGGACTGGGACCCCCTCACTTCACCGCCCAGGCAGAAATGCGGACGGTTGTGAGTGTAGCTCTGAACTTCACTGTCCAAATACACCTGTCAAATTCCACATATGATCCAAACCACCCCACAGTGCTCCAAGCAGTTCAACTGACTTGTGCAGGCCATGCAGGAGAGCTGGCAGGAAAATCTGGGAACTCAAGTAAACACTGCAAGCATGGTTTTCTTATTGCAGCAGTTAGAAAAGTACAGAAAACGGAGATATTAAGGGTGTATGGAGAGCTTGTTTGTACGTGAGGAAAGGGCTGTTCTCTCGTCCATGCATTCAGTGCCCGCCAATTACTCATTTTTAACAAGCTCGCTTTGCCTTTGCTTAGAAACAAACTTAACAATTCTCAAACATAACGTTTGGAGAACGATAAAATCCAAACACTGCAACACACCAGCCATTAATTAGGGATAGATGTTCCCACCTCATACAGACAACAACTGACTCAAGTCACTACCAGTTGAAATTCCATCGTTGTTACGATGCAGCAGTTCAACCTCAAATCTACAGAGGCATTCAGGAGAGCTGCGAGATAAAGACACTATTTTAATGACACATTAACTGAGCTCAAAGTAACACCAAACCAGGTACTTCTCTTAGGTAGGTAACTTCAGCTCAAAATCTTAATGACACACGGCCAAAGCAGAAACGGGGAGTTTTCTTTGTTGAGCACTGGTCACTTTGTACATTACCACAACTAAGTTACTAAAAAAAAATATCTCTGGACTCAACTGTAATGAGCTCACTTTAAAAACCCCACCTGGTCTTTACCACTTCACTACTGATGCAAAGTAAAAGATCATTATTGATACTTAGCAAAAAAAAAATCCAGCCAACAATTTCCACCATGTTCTGCAGCTGCCGTAGCTTTGCTAAGACAGATGAACTGGATCTTTTCAGCAGAACATTTACTGGAGACAACAACTTCTTGCTAAGCACAGTCCATTTTCATCACCCAAAGACCTCTCTGGTCCCTCAGCCTGCCACGCTGGAGGATTTACAGAGCCCTGAGAGTAACATTTAGCACTTCCTAATCCATCAGTGTCAGGGCTCCCTGACAGGGCATTTATTCACACGCGCTCATTGTTATTCAATTTGCTGTTCATTCAAGGTAACAATCCAGTGATCTCCCCGGCCCCATCGATCGGGATCATTTTTCACCCCGGTTCCTGGCTGAGGGGCTGGGTCTCAGCAGCAGTACTGCTTGCTCTGCACGACGACACTGCCAACGCATGGAGAGCTGATTTATGAATATGAAGCAACACCAGTACCGAGGGAGCAGCTTCAGCCACCAGAGACCACTGGAACATACTCACTGTTTCCAAAAGCTGAACTACAGACTTCAAGTGCTTTAATTTTATGCATGCATTTCATTATGAGTCTTGGCCAGAAGCTTTCCTAGACAAGCCAAGCAATCAGACAATCTTGCATCGCTTGCTAAAATCCAATTTTGTCCTTTGTCAGCATAAACAGTTCAATTTACTGTTTTCACTCCTGAGTAAGCACTGAGTATCTTTTAAATCTCCTTTGCAAGGGAAGACACCACTCTGTCCAGCCACAAACACACTCCAGTTAAATAAAAACACACTCCAGCACATCAAACCAAGGAAAACCCCCCAACACCTCCACCACCCTTCCTATTTAATGCCAAATTTACATAAATAAACAGGCCAAAAATACCCACCCTGATTTAATAAACTGCCCTTAGAACGTTTGGAAGAAAATAACAAATCGGTTAGTGTAAATAAAATCAAAATACAATTCCAACCCCTATCTCTAGATAACTTTTCTGCTGTCTCAGTTCTCTCTCTCCTTTACCTGCATAAACTAATCTTTTCACTAAAATATGTCCCAGTCACTGGAGAAAGTGTCAGTGTAGCAGGGGGAAGGTAAAGGACATTTACACTGAGAAGGGCTTTGAGTGACATCACAGCCAACAGTAACACGTAGTCACCAGACACAGACCGCTGACAGCAGTTTAAGCGACAGTGAACTTCAGCTGTTGATATTCTACTTGTTTGATCTTCTTTTGCTACTACGTTTTTTTGGGGGAAAGAGTGGCTGGGATTTTCAGAAATGCCACATTTTGAAGCTTTTAAGACAGAGGCGCAGAAGTGACCGTGTCCATAATGGGACCAGCGTGACTCGATTCAGGCCATAACCACCAGCAGCTCTCAGTGTTAGGGTTTGCTACAATACTGGGTACGAGGCAATTGCAACAATCAGACACTGACTTCTTTTTTCTTTATGTATCAAAGGCTAAACAATGCCATCACATGAGCGTTAGGTGGATTTCATTTGCCAAGTAACCCGCGGTTCCCGAGGCAATGGCACCATCTACGGGTCCAACACCACGGCTGCAGGATTGCTGCAAGCTCACCCCCGCTCTCCTTACACAGGTAACCAGACCATTCGGTTTAGCGGCTGCGCGCCGTCTCCCTGCGAGCTCTTACCACTTATTTTAGCCTGTACTCCTATATTACTGCCTAGAAATCACAAAGAGAATTCGGAACTCATCAAACGAGGTGATTCTATTGAAAATAGCCCCTTTGCCAGAGACTGGGCGAGTTCTGTCACATTTCAAGATGCGTGTGTCCTTCCCTTCAACACTGGGCGCTACTGCCCTTCTCAGAAGAACGGGAGGATGATGGTGATCACTAAGGCACGAAGCTTATTATAGCTTATTGCTTCAGGATTCTAACCCCGGGGACTCTCCAAGCACCCCTCAGAAATTAGAAACAGAATGGGGTGTCTAAAGAAACAATTTTATCGAGAGGACATGACAAAGAAAAGCGAGAAGAATAACAATTTAACTCGATGAATCAAGATTAGAGGTGAATGAAGATTTTATACTCAGCAACACAGTGTCTTCCTGGATACGCTCGCAAGAGGCCTCTAATCGGGTTGTTTAGCAACATCACAAGCAAAAGGGTATGTGCTCAAGGGCCACTTCACAACCTGAAATTACCGCTACTGCAAAGCAGCGCCGAGGAGTTCAAGTTTAATTCTCTCCTGTAGGTGTTCTTCATCTTCTGTACCACTGGGAAGTACTGCAGCAGTATTTCTGCTTTTTACATGAGAAAGACAAGACGCTCCAGAAAAGCTTCCTGGGATTTGCATTCCGCTACCACAAAGGACTTACTTCCACATTATCCCACGTTCTTGTTTATAGTTGAAAAAACAGCAAATAGAAGAATATTTACCAAGGCTGTATTTTACAGTACACCCCAAACTGCCTTTGCAATTGGTCTCGGCAGGGGGGTACCTAAACGCCCCAAAAATCTGTGGATTCTGCTTTCAATATCACAATCCCCCGTTTGAAACTGAACCAGCTGTTCACAGAACTCCATGTACCTGTCGCTCAAACTCCTGCTGCTACAGACAGGAGAGCTGGGCCACTGCCACTTAACCTGGGTACCAGCAGCCCCCTGACAGGGCTACGGCTGTCACGCTGACCCCAGCAAGACAGAATTAAACTTATTTATTGTGAAATCCGTAGAGGAATTAAGATCAATTATTATATGTAGCAAATAAACCAGGTGTTGCTTCATTACAATGAAGCACCTTCCCGAATAAAATACAGCTGCTCATTTTCAAGAAACACAGAAATACAACAGTCCCAAAGGAGCAGCAAGGCGCTTTTTTTCCTAATGAAACTACAGAAGAGCTTCAGGCGGAATGTAGTAGTATTTAAATAGTATAAAAGCCCGTGGTTTTAAAGTGCTAGAAAACAAACAGAGCCGTGCACCCGCCTTACGGACACGGGCACAGCTTTAATTTGGAAGTCTGGAGTCTGTACAGCTCCCAGGAAACAGTGGAATTTAAGTCAAAGCACTTTAAATAGCAATTTAACTGACAACATTCACCCTTTTCCCAGGCAGCTGTTTGAGCCCCGCAGGCACCTCACTTACCCATGGTGACGTAGGGCAGTTTGTCAGTTGAGCCGTGGGGGTATATGCTGTAAAGGTGAGGGCCCGTCACGTCTACTCCCCCGAGAACCAGGGCAGCACCAATGTAGCCTTGATACCTAGGAGGAAGGTTTACACGGGAAGCTGAGAGGCCACAAGAAGCTGCAGCTCCTTCTAACACAACGCACGCGTTTGAGTTTTCCCACGGTCCCACCAGGTCCACATCCGTAACGGAAAGACTGCTCCGACCACCTGGGAGCCAGAGGTTAATGAATTCACTGAAACACAGCATTCTTCAGTCTCCTCCTATTGTTGCTGTGTAAACACCAGCAACCCAGTACAACTATAGCATCAGCTCTCCAGAACACCAGACTTGATTCCTCTTCCACCTCCCTTCAAAAGCCTAGGAGGCAGCCTTGTTAATAAACAAGAAACCCACCCAGTTACCTGAACAGCATTTGCTTTAGCATTCGATTAGCTGTGACAACCCTTGGGAGGCGTCCAGTAGACAGTGAATGGAGCTCCAGATTGGAGGAAATCAGCTGAGTGGTCATATCAGTGTCTGCAGCTGTTCCCGCGCCACAGCAACTGAAAGATAGCACAAATGCGTTAGGGAGAGGTGAGAACAACAACAGAAATAACTTTATGCTTAATCCGACAAGTACAAGTTTTCTCAGTGAGGAAATCAAGCTCTCCTACAGTCAGTATTTTCAGAGCATGAACAGAGATAGCCTGGTTAATTATAGAGGAAATACCAAGAATGACCAAGCATTGCTAAGAAATTTTCATTTTAAAATCCACCTTGATATTTGCTGTTAGCAAAGGACAGGGACAAAAATCCCAGAACTATTACCGATACCATTACACAATCAAGGGTTTTAATACTTACTAGATGTTCGGGGAAATGAAGTGTATTTTTGCACAGTTCTTGTCAGCAACAACCATTCCCTCAGTCGCTCTTGTATCTGCTCCGAGGACTATGCCATCCTATGGAAAGAGAAGATGGTTTCCAAAGCCTCCACCTCCAGAAGGGACCCTTCTGGCACCCGCGGTGAGACCGGCTGCCAGGCCCAGGGCAGCTCACGGGCACCCGCGGGAGCCGGCTCCTCACGGACTGAGCCGCGGGGCCGGGGAAGCAGAGGATGACTCAGCACCCCGGCACCTCCACCGCCGGCCCCAACGGGACCCCCCCTTCCAGCGGGGCCGCGGCGGGGCCCTGCGGCCTCTCCCCAGCCCCGGAGCGAGGGGCGCCCGCGTTCCCGCCCCGCTCGGCCCCGGCCCGGGGGCGGAGAAGCGGCCCGGCCCCGGCCTCCCGCGCACCGCCAAACGCCAGAGGGTCGCGCCCGGCGCCCGCCTCACCTTGAAGACGACGCCGGCGATGGTGGTGCCCGTCTTGCGGGCGGCGGGCAGCCGCTGGCCATTCTGCCTGAGCTCGGCCTCCAGGAGGGAGTTCCTGCAACACAGCGCGGAAGGTGAGGCCGGGCGAGGACTCCGGGCCGAGAGCTCCCCCCGGGGCGGAGAGCTCCCCCCGGCCGCAGCCCCCGCAACCCGCCCCAGCCCCGCGGCCGATCGGCCCGTCCCTCACCGAGCGCAGTTGTCAAAGCTGAAGCCGCCACTCGGCGCCTGTAGCACCGACACCGCCGCCATCTCACCGCAGCCGCAGCGCCGCCCGCCGAGCGCTTCCGGGGCACCGGGGGCGGGGCCTGGGCGGGGCCAGCCCCTCCCCGCCCGCAGCCCGTGAAATGGCGGCGGCCGCGCCGGGCGGGGTCTGGCGGCGGGGACCTGACTGTCTGCAGTGGCTCGCAGAGCTTGCTGGCCCGGGCTGAGAGACGGGGGAGCCTGGCCCTGGTTCTGCCCTTGGGGCCTCTTGGTGGTCTGGTGATGGGATCTGGAGCACAAGGGGGGTGAGGAGCGGCTGAGGGCCCTGGGCTTGTTGAGCCTGGAGAGAAGGAGGCTCAGGGGAG
>JAAGNO010027875.1:0-37848 GCA_033439905.1 Ceryle rudis
TTCAATGAATGCTCTTGGTAAGATTTTTCAATTAAAATGTGTTTCTCAAACACCTTTTTGTAATTGAAGATAACACCTTTGTATATAAAAAATGAACCAAACGCACATAAAGCTTAATGGGGGGGGGGGGGTTGTACAAAATGTCCTTGTTGCTGTGTTGGAGTTATTCAGAAGGTGCTAAAGGCATTCTGGATGTTCTGATTTTTGTTTTAGAGCCTGGTCCATCATGTTTTGGCAGTATGCTTATGCCTGCTCAGGAAACAGAGTGGGAAGAGCTTATTCGTACGGGCCAGATGACTCCATTTGGAACTAAAATACCTCAGAAGCCAGAGAAGAAGACACGACGATTGATGCTAAATGAAGCATCTGATTTCGAGAAGTATTTAGCAGACCAAGCTAAGCTGTCATCTGAAAGAAAGAAGTTATCCCTTCACAAAAGAGCAAAGAAGAAAGCACAAGCCAAAAAAGTTGAGCGCATAGCTCCTGCATCTACTATAAAAGAAAAAGGGGGAAAAGTTCTGTCAAAAACAGACAAGCGCTTAAAAAAACACATGAGAAAACTTCAGAAGCATGCCCTTCAGATTCAATCAAAGGCAGCGATTCCAGAAGAAAAGAAGTATCTTGAGGCCAGGAAGTTCAGGCGTAAACAGGAGAATGATAGCGAGGAGTCTGAGTATGTACCTGATGAAGAGCTCTTTGATCCAGAAGCAGCAGAGGAGGAGGAAGAGCAGGCATCTTCTCATTCTGAGAATGATTCTGAACTCAGGAATTTGTCAAGAAAAAGAAAATATTTTGTGAGGAGAGATTTTAAAGAAGCTGAAGAAGATGTTGACTTCTTTCCAAGTTCTGAGGAGGAAGAGCATACATTGGGGAAGCGCAAAGTAAAGAAATGGAGAGACGATGGAGATGAAGACTATTATAAGCAGAGGCTAAGGTTAGTCCTAGACGTTGTTAGTAACATTAACAAATGATGTTGAATGTGCCAAGGGCAATGTCTGTAATGGGCTGCTAGGAATTGAAGTAAGGAAAATGGCAGTCAGAATGATCATGGCCTTCCAAAAGGAATCGGACATACCTCTTAATTACAAGGACTTTTGCTGTTAGATTTTTCTGATTGCTATAGGACTTTCAGTAATAAGTTATTTGTGTGTAAGTATGTGTTTGTTGTTTGTAGCACTGTGAGCCTATCTAAAACAACTTATTACTTGTCAGCTTTATACTTAAGTACTGCCTTTGTCTGTAGATTGTATACCTACCTTTCAAAAAAAAGAATTGTCTTCTGTTTGATAGGCAAAAGTACAGTTCAGAGGGAAAATGCCCTCCCTCTTCAGAGGGATGGCACTTTTCCCACAGAGAGGGAAGTCTTTGATTGATGGGGTGAAACACTTAGTTTTTGGCTTTAAATAATTAACTTCTAGTCAAAAAGAAATCATTTAAATAAAATATAGTTACATACTGGTTTTGTAGAATCTGATAGATTATTGAAATCTTAGGCAATTATATATAGTTTATAAGGCTAACAGTTTATTTGAAAATCAATATTAAAAAGCTCTTTTGAATTTATACTTGTAAAGAATTTATACTGTAAAGGGCTGTTAGTCCTAAGTTTAAAAAGAGGTGCTCTGTTCGATAGTGATTTTCTTCTTTGTCCTTTATGAGAGTAAGGGTAAAAACATCATTATCTAAACAGATAGTGACAATGGTGGTCGTAGGGATGTTTTCTGTTACTATGATGACCTAAGTTGTGTAAACTGAGTAAGGTTTCTAGGGAGAATCTATAGTGTTAAGTGGGGAAAGGCAGCCAAGAACATAATTTTTTTTTAAATGGCAGCTGAAATACCTTGTGCTAATACGTGATTTATGAAATCTGTATAACCTGTGTGTTGAGGATTTCTCTAGCTACAGTGCGCTGTTGATGTATTTTTTCTACTCATGCTACTGTAGCTGTTGAGCTCCTAACAAATAAGACTGAGCAATGTTTCCATTTTACAACTGCCTAGAAAACATTTTGAAGGGGCAACAAAGTGACACATAATTTGTTAAGCTGTTAAAATGCTAACTAGACATGCCAGTGAAATTAAGAGAGATTTCTGCACATACTGGGAGTCAAAAAAAAGATGAAGACCACTAAAATGGTTGGTTTGTTTTAATTGTTCTCTAACCACTGGCATGTTGTCTCCCTCCCTGTACAGTCTGAGCTTCATATAATGAACTTCAACTTTGCTGATAGCATGCTTACTTAATAATTAATTATCTTTAGTGAATGTCCATCAAGTAGTTTTACAGTCCTCTAGAAAATCATGGATTCCATCTTGAAAACAGCTGCTCTAGAGTAAAAGGAAGAAGATATATTAGGGCTGTCAGTGAAGGGTGATTGATACATGAATAAGGCTTAACGTAGGAACTTGGTTAATGCTTGGGAAACTCAAATGTTACACTTCTGCTAGAAATATAAAATCTTTTGGATTTAAAGGAAGCTTTTTCAGGGAAAGGGTCAAGTAGAGGTATAAACATGATCTCTTCCGGTGGTGAGAGCCTGAGTTGCTGCTGACAGAGGCATCTTCAGATAGCAGAGGTATTCACAGTTGTACAATTACTGGTAACAAAAGCTAAGGTAGGAAGAGCTTCACTTTCACATCCCAGGTTACAAAGGCAGATCAGGAGCTGATCTGAAGCAATAGTTTTGCAACCCCAAGGTACTGCTTTTTAAAGCTAAAGCATCGTTTATTGCTCAGGAATGGAAGATTTTGGCAAGAGGCTAATCTGAGCGATGTCCAAAGGGTCAAAAAGAAATATGTTTTTTTTTTTATTGGATGCATTAACAAAAATTAATTGTACTTAATTGGTAAAATATTTACTATTTTATTGAATAAAACTGTGCTCTTCACATTTAAATTAGACCAATATTAAATCATTTTTAATTCAGTGTTTTCATCAAGAGTAATTTATTTTGATTGAAAGTTTTAATATGACTCACAGTTTAAATTCATTCTAACACGTTTTTTAATAACGTTAAGATTGTGACAATTTATCCTTAGCAAAGTCATATCATAGACTACATTTCTTTTGGTTACTAAAGTTACAATAAAAGCCTAAATGAATTTTAGAAATATCAATAACTGTAATTGCTACCAAAACACTACATCTCTTAAAAATTTCATAGCTACAGTTATTGTGGCTGTTAAGCTGCAGCTGTCCACATTGACGTTTTTATGCTGACACCCCCAGGTAATCTTCATTATGGGAAATGCCATGAGAAAATAAAATGTAGTGAATTAAGAAACATATTAAGAATGCTATAGAAATGCTGTCATTTGCTTACATTTATGTCTTGTTTCATGTCAGTTTTACTTTTGAATGCAAATGAATGTGTGAGATTACAGTATATTTTACCCCTGAGAGAGGCAGAGGAAAATCCGTTAGGATTACTTTAGTCTTCTGAACATCTAGTCTTGTGCTTGGCATCAAATACAGTCCTACACTGTTAAAGATTGAAAATGAGTTTCTTTAACATTAAAACTTTTCAGAGATGGGACTTGAAGAGATTGGTCTGTGTCAAGGGGAAACTACAGTGATATTGTTAAAGCATGATAATTAGCTAACTGCAGGACTGCAAAGCATCTCTAGAACAAGAGACTGTTTTCAGAACAGGAGGTGGTGGTATTTGTGGTAAACAGGGCAGGCAGGAGATCACCCTGCTCTTGCCTTCTAAAGGCTACTTGCAGTGGTTGGCCTAGTCACTCAAAGAAAGATGTGATCAGTGGAATGTGAAAAAGTAAAAGCTATACAGAATTCAGCTCACGCTCTCAGTAATTTCAGTTCTTTTCCCTTGCGTGAGTCTTGCCTTGCTCTAGTTACTGTTACTGGAGCCACGCTGCTGTGCAGACATGCAAGGGAAGAATCTTCTGTTCCAAAAAGGTTAATGTCTAAGGTGAATCATAGCTTGAAAGAATAAGGAGCAGTAGCAAGGAACGTCAAGGTTAAAGAGGGTAAGGTAAATAAGTAGGATACTGTCAAGCAGCTGAAAGGTAAGTTTAAGATTCTGTGAAAAGTAGCGTATCATCATTCCCAACTGTCCTCCATACTAGCTATTACCAGCTCAACCTAAAGGATTAGGTAATCAGTCTCTGAGACCTTCATCACTGTCCTAGAGAATTGATCTTCATCAGCAGGTATGTTAGCAGTGTATATTTTGTCCTATTCAACAGTGATTATCTTAGTGTAGAAGTGTTCAGAATTGGTCTTGGTGGAATTTTAAACAGCTGGCGGAATGGTCAGGTCATGGCAGAGCCAGCTTCTTTGAAGACTGTGGAATGAGTGAAAATGCAGCTGTTGTCAGCCTCTTTGAACAGAGTCACAAGATAGAAGTAGCCTTGTATGCAGATTAAATGCATAGGAAATAAACTTTTTGTTTTCAACGAGAAGTCTGCTGCGTTGTTTTCTTGTATTATTCTGAAGACTTTGCAGATATGGAGACTGCAACTTGCCAAGTTTTGTTGGCTGTTTTTTAACATATAAATTTTTTCCTTTGCATGTATTAAAATGCAAAGCATAAGTATAACCAAGTAATTTTTGCTGCTTAAAATATGCATAATGTGTTACATTATTGACTTCACTAATACAGCATTTACATAAGGTAATAGCTTGGAGTCAAAACAGAAAGAAAAATTATCAGTCTTGTGGTCACTATTCCCATAGCCGTTGTCAGTATGTATCTGCCTTCTGCTTCAAGAAAGGAACTACATGTTGTGTTGTGGGACACGAGTGCCATATCTGTGTTCTCTTGTGTGTTCTGCATAGTTTGTGGAGTACAGTTGTTTGAATTCTTCAATTGCTGTCAAGTGCTCAGAGGCAGGGCTAGGAAAGCTGCTTCTTTCTGCATCTCCCAAGTGACATCCAAGCAGCTGAGAAGCTGGAACTTGTGGCTATCAGTGCACAAAGCAGTGGATACAAAGAATAAAAAAAAATTTTAAAAAGGGGGGAAAAAAAAAATTTGCTTAAAGAGAAGTTGTTTTTCTCCAATCAGTTTTCATGCGCTATCTCTCTTTGAAGTATCTGAGTCACTGAATCTCTTGATGTTTCAGAGTTATAAATTAAAAAAGGATTAAATATTACCTTTCCTGAAAGATACTTTCTTAGAGCATCCTAACTGCTCTTTAAAATGACAAAGCACAGACACAAATGAAGATATATTTTGGCTCACTCACTGAGTACACCTTTCATTCTAAGCTCAAGTGTGTAATTGTCAACATCAGTCTTAATTTACTTATGGAGGCTTGTGGTACTAACTGCATGTATTTCATCTGTTAGGACGTAACAATTAAATCCACTCATATAGACCATAAGAAGTTAAATCAGAAAAGTAATGCTGAATGCTTCAATTTAGCAAATTAGAATAATCTGTAAGGGATTCTTAGCTGTATAAAATAGAAAACATATTGCACTTCACAAATGCAGACTATATTAAACCCTCAGCTTGGTTCCTTGCTTTATTTTTTTTTTTTTTTTTTTTTTTTTTTAAATCAAATTGTGCTCATTACAGTTTTGGATGCAGAATTTCTTTCTAGGGTATTACAGTAAGTGGGAAATGGGCTTAGTATCTGAATACATTCTTATATTAAAGATTTAATTGTATGATATATAGCTTTCATACTGCACTTCCACGATAAAATTGGGTTTATGTCAGTGACCATGGACAACATAGAATAGATTTCTCAAAGGTGATGGTTTTATTTTCAAGAGACCTTGTGAGATAGTAAAACCTGTATTTTATGGTTGTTTAGGCATACTAATGATGCTTAACTGAGGTGTGTAAGGAATATATTGACTAAATGATCAGTGTTACTCTGTAAGCTACTGTTGTTTTTCCCTCCAAAGTTTGACATCTGGGAAAAGGTACAAAACCAGAGTAACCAACTGTCTGATCTGGTCTAGCAGATAGTGATTATCCTCCCATTGCTTCATCCATTTAGATATTTACAGCCTTTTAAAGAAAATAATAAAATTTTAGTGTAGAATATATTAATATAAAGTCTTACATAAAGTTCACAACCTTTTGGAAGCTGAATAGCTTATTCAAAATTCTAAAGTTGTTAGTGGTAATTTTAAGAGGAATCCCAACATTGATCATACTTCTTGCAGAAAATACCATAGTTATATTAAGGTGAAGTGCCTAAATTCCTGGACAGCTACAAGTTACTGTCAGAAACATTCACTTGGTTGTTTCTGGATCACTTTTTCTAATGTACACTAGAGGGCAATCTGTTTCTTCCCAGGGGAGACAGAAGCTCCGGTGTTGGCTTGTGGCGATTCATATTGGAATACAGAATTAGAAGCAAACTCTTGTACAAATTATTGCCCTGCTTGAGTTTAATATGAATTCTTTGCCTAGCTGTCACTTCAGAAGCTTTGTAACCTACAAGTGTTTTGATTTTAGTGTGGTAAATAGGAGTTTTCTTCCTTGGTTTGAGTCTTCTTATAATCCAGTCAGATAAAATAAGTTCTGGTATGTCTCAATTACAGTAATGACACAGTCTGAAGGAATGACTGTCAGAATTTGACAGTTTAAATAAATGATCTTTTTCTGAAACTTGGGAGATTAACTGTCCATCTGTGTCTGATAGCACAGCATTGTAGTACTGAACAAAAATAAATTTATTCTTGCCTCTAGAATGTATCATATTTGCCTGCTAGACTCTGGAGCATGAATGTTATTTTCCTAAATCAAACATTTAATAGACTGCTTGTCTAAGATTGAAATTTCCATTCCTGTGTTAGGATAGATATATAAAAGTATCTGTGGGGAAAACTTTGATACTTTATATAATTTTAGTAAGGTCTTTACTACTTAACTGTAAGACATGATTGCACATGATAAAATAAGAACAATCCAATAATAAACATTAGCAACTCATAGTTTTTAATTGGAATACTGAAGATTATTTTTGTCCATCTTGGGTTTTTTTCCTTGCGTATACTGGGTTTTGCCTCCATCATGGTTTTTGCTTCTGAAGACTTCCTGATTTAAGAGATCAAAACATATTCCAGTGAAGCTGGCTCTTTTAAGCTGTCCAGCATTGTATTATTTTAGTTTTTCACTGCGGTCAGTTTTGGCAGTTATTGTAATGTGAATATTTGGAGATAGTGGTGTTTATTTTCACTTAAGAAACCAATACCAAGTTTGAGACTGGTTCCATAAAGAAAGACTGTAAGTATTTTCTCAAAAAATACTGGTGAAAAGCTGATCTAGAGATTTACCATAATCAGCTTTCTTTCATGAGAAAGGTTATATGATTGTGGTGTTTGTATACGAAGTGTTGAACATCTTTCCTGTTCTCTGGTTCCTAACCCAAGGGTTTTTAAAAAAAAAAATTGCCAAGGAAATAGAAACTTCTAAGTGAGAGTTCTAACAACAGTTTCTCTGAAGTGGTAAGGAAGACAAGAGAAACTCTCTTAATGCTGCCACTGGAGAAAACACAGTTTGAGCTTAAGTCTTGTTATGAGTTTACATATCCTATGGAAGGTTGTTTTGAATGACCTAACAGCAAGAAGAGTCTGTTTTAGTGTTTTCACCTTATTTCATGTTAGTGAATGCAGAGTAATGTCCTCAGGAAGACAGGCATCATTGGTTTAATTGCCCCCAGAACCACTTACGTAATTAAAAAATACAAGGAGAACTTCATTGCCTGTTTGGTTGTGGGGTTTTTGTGGGTTTGTTGGTTTGTTTTTTTCTTTCACTAGTGTGTTCAAGATAGAAAACTTGAATTTTATTTGAAACTGGTTTAGCTGACAGGATTTCTCTGTAATGGAGAAGGCACTTTTTATATCAGGCTGGACGGAGTTATAGTACTGTATGTGACATTGTGTCAGTCACGTCTGCTCCTGACATGACTGAGCTAGATGGCAGCATAGCTGAAGTCTTAAAGACTTTTGGAGCAACACATGATGTTTTATAGCATCTTCTGTTTTGTTTGCAGGTTGAAACTGCACAATGGCAGGGATGGTAACTGTCTTGTAGACAGTTGTGTGAGGAAAAATTCCAACAGTGAATTCTATCTCACTCCATTTGGCTAGTTAGGTCAGGATAATAAAGATGATCAGGATAAATCAAAGTAATGAAACTGTTCATATTTCCATAGCTGATCATACTGTCAGTTTTGGGCAAGAAATGTAACATTTTTATGATTATGCTTCTTTTTTTCTGACATGAGTAAAATTGGGCTAGTAGCTTTGAAAATATAAGGCACTCAGCCCATAAGCTTAAAGCAGAGTGCATTATATATAGCAAGATTGGAAATAAAATACAGTTTGCATGACAACCTCTAGATGCAGTTTATCTTTGAATGTTTGAAAGCAGTGCAGGAGCTTCACGGATAAATCAAGAAAAATAACTTCAAAATACAAGAAGAGAGATAGAGGATAATGGAAATTTCATCACATTTTTAAATATTCAGAGATCCTTTTTCCCAGAACTTGGAGTGTGTTTTGGGGAAAAGAGTTGAGCTTTTCATTTGTTTTGGGTTTTTTTGTTGTTTTGTTAGAACTCTTGTTAAGACATTATCCTGCCTTTTTGTGCGTGTGTGCTCCTGCAGAGGCAGCCTAAGCTAAGAAGAAGCCATTTGTATGATGGGTAAATAGTAAATGTTAGCAGGAGGGAAATGAACTATTCATTCAGTTGTAATGTTTGTCATTCAGAAACTGGAAGTATACTGGAAAGCTGTTGCATCCCGTTTAAGTCCTCCTCCATCCAGTTACCACAGGAATATTCTAGAGTACATTCTCCAGGGTTTTTTCAATGTAGAGTGAAAGGCTGGACAGATGAGCCTTCCAGCATCTCACTTGAGAGACTGTTTGTCACTTAATGCAGTAGATTTCAGTGGCAGGCAGCTTAACTTGTTTTGGCCTGAATTTTCCATTTGCTTCTTTTTATTCCATCACTACTAATTTAAAGTTGTTTGGGACCTTAACAATTTTTGGTCTTCATCTTTTATGGTATTTCCACTACTTACAGGCTATCAGCTCTCCTCCTTCAGCCTTTTTATAAGATGAGATATGGTTGCTTTTGTGCTGCATCTGGAGCAGTAACATAAGGATGTTTCCATCTGTTCTGTAGCTTGCGTGTTTCTGTAGGGATTTTGTCAGTTTATACACCACATTCAGTGTGCCTGCAGTGAGTGGCACTTCTGTGGGAGAATTCCAGCAAAATTCAAATTATCAGTGAGGTGCTGTTGACTGGTTAGTACATGCCCAGCTAGCAGTAGCATACACTTCAATATTAGAGGTAAATGTTTGGGGGTCACTAAAACAAGTCCATCATTTTCTTGGATGTTGAATGAAGATCCTTTGGTAATTCTGGAAAAGGATGGGGAACAATGGGACAGGAAGGTAATTCTCTAACCTGCCTAGCAAGTAAGAATAGGCTGCAGACCAAGAATCACCCTGTAATTTCCAAGCCCCAAAAACCTCATTCTCTTAATAATGATTGAATAACAGATTGCACATTATCCCAAAGATGCTGATGTTTCCAACTGAGTTTTCTGTATAAGATTATACACTGCTGCACATTTCTCTAGGTGGAGGACGTTATTTAAGTATTTGGTGAAACTACTAAAGTAGCTCTGGAATACCTAAGCTTTATTGATATTTTAATGGGATTTTTAATGGAGGTTTAGGAATTTAAGGTATCCAGATCTTTTTGATGGTGTTAACTGTTGATTCCATTATATTAGTATTTGTGTCTACAGCAAATTGTAACTAGCTAGATATAAAATGCTGACAGCTTTTAACCAGTCAGGAGTGCATGCACCTTTTAATATGTCAGATATTGAGTGTTTACCTGCATAATTCTCTCCTTCAAATGAATACTATTTAAATTATGACATCAGATAATGCACTTTTATTGGTTTTTACCTGATCAGAAATTCAGCATTGTTTTAATATAGTATCTTTTCTATGCAGTAATTGAATGTTGACTCCTTGTGTCCCTCCAGGAGGTGGCAAAAAGAACGTTTGAAGGACAAAGAACATCAAACAACTGAGGAACTTTCGGAAGAAAGTGACACTGAATTTGAAGAAGGATTCAAAGTGCCAGGATTTCTCTTCAAAAAGCTTTTTAAGTATGAACTGTGTACCTAATTTTAATATTATGCTGCTGTATGCTGTTAATAATACTAGTAGTAATTATCATGGTGATTTCTGGATGCCCTTTGCTGTAACCCTTCCTTCAGTGAATGAAAGCTCAGCTGTTTCTGTGGCATTATTTCTTTAAAAAAGGCTCCATGATCAAACCTCAAAGAAACTAATTTGTTCTGTGTACAAAGCACAGTTACATGAAAATACAGGTGTAGATTGTTAGAATAACTTTACTTTGAAGAATAAGGTGCTGTCATGTTGTGATAAATGAAAGGTAGGTGTTTCTATGATAGATGGGGTGAGTGAAATTTTCTGCCAGTAAGAAGTATAGACAACTTTTTCTTTAAATAGCAATTTAAAGTCTACTCAAAGAAACTATGATTCATATTCCAAAAGTCTTGAATGTTTTGCCCAGCAAAATTTTAAAATACGGAGAGTGCATTCTTAATTCATTCAGCAGATGGAAGACACTCTACAATTCAGTCTTTAATTACTTAATGCTGGATTACAGATTTGGACATGACTGCTTTCTGTTTCGTTTTTTTGACACCATGGTGCCCAGTCACATGTCTAAGTTCATCTGAAAAAGCTATTTACAAAAGGCAGCCCAAATTAGCTAGCATCTGACAAGTTAATTTCATCCATAATCTCTCCCTTAACTTCCATACATAATATCCTTGAGTTCATTTTTGTTGGCAACATTTCACACATCAGGAAAACATCTTCGCTTTCAAAAGCTAACCCTCTCAAATATTATAATTAGTGTAGTAGAAAGCCTAGTTTTATAATGAGCATGCCTTCCAACAAGACCACTTAGTCTTAACCTCAAAGAAATTATTACTGTTGTCCTGCAGTTCCTCAGAAGGAAAGCACTAACTCTGAAACGGAATTGAATTAATGACTTGGCTGTGTATGGTTCTGGCGACCACTATGTGGTCTCCAGTTGCTTATGCAAAGGTACTCCAGAAGTAATCATCCTGAGAACGGATGTGTGGTCTGAGCAACTCCAAGAGAATTGAAATAAAGCAGACAACTGAAAATTAATCTTAGAGATACCATCCTCACTAATGAAGGGTATCCCTGCAAGCATGAGTCAGTTGACTGAACTTCTTAAGTGGTTAGAAAGATCAATTCCATTGAATGATTCATCTAATTTGTAGCTTAAATGCTGAAATCTCCAATGTAGGAAGGCCCATGGTCAATAGACATTAAACTTTGAGTTCTGAGCAAGTTTAGTACAAAACATGGAAGTATATTGACCCAAGGAGGTATATAGCAGTATACTGTAAGTGATCTTGCTGCACAGTTGAATTGAGTTCCACAGAAGTTCACTCATACTAGAAATAGTTGACCTTTAAAGTCTGTTCTTTGGTGAGCCTGTTAAACTGGACAGTCTGTTTCATCTCTATATACCTGCCTGCTTTGAGGAACATTCAGCAAGGATACCATTGGTGGTGCTGCAGAACAAAAACATACATAGTGAGCAAGGCTGATTTACAAACATTGCCTTGCACTCTATGCACTTATCCTGAAAGAATGCTGTCTGTATAAACAAGAAAACGGGTTGTGTTTTTTCATTATTTGCTTCTAGTGTGTGATTTCTCTGATAGATCTGAAATGCAGTTTTGTTAGATCTGAAATGCAGTTTTGTCTCGGCAACAATTCATCTAAACTCTACTAGCTACTCTGGTGCATTCTGAGGGATGCATCATAGCATGATTGCTCCTGTGCCATACAGTCCAAACATAACAATTCCGGAAGACCAGGCAACATTTTTATTTTATTTGTACAGTATTTTTGGAACCCAAAACATAAATATAAAATTAAAGAGAATTTATTATCTCTCCATATGACCATAAACATTTATTGTTGGAGGACTTTTTTACTTCTGCATAGTTGCAATTATTGCATGTTTATATGATGATACAAAGAAAGCACTTTCATCTTTTCCATTTTTAGATAACCTTGGAGCAAAATTTTTCACAAAATTAATTTTCCAATGTGAAATTTCTCAGGAGAAGGCAGAGAGGGAGAAAGGTGCTTATAAATGCAGCTAGCTTTTAAGGACTGGATGTAATCCCTAGAAATAATACAAAATAATATCAGGAAGTTCTTGAATGGTTCTTTTTTTTTAAAAAAAAAAAGACATGTTGGACATTGGTTTGGGGGAGCTGCTTCTGTGTGGAATTAAGGTTCTCTCCAGTTTTTTAATATTTCCATCAGAAATTATTGTTTCTTTATAAAATGTAGTAATTTTAGCATCTTAACTGAATTATAGGTAATCCTGAAAGCCATGTCATAGTTGGTTTTAGATTGATGGATTTTTTTTAAGGTAAACTAATTTCTAATAAAATGAGTTTAAGGGCTTCTTGGTGTAATGCATTTGAGACACCAGCAGATAGTTTGATTTTAAACCACTAGATTTCTTCTATGATCATCTTTTTTTTAACTACTCAAGCCATTTATTTATCTTCTTTTAGCATTCTCTAAATCCATACAGAACTCATCATAAATTCATTTTCAATAGTACTTTTTAGTACTAGTGTCATTAGCTGGCAGTAGTCCTAAATATTATTTCTTCAAATAATTATTTTGAAATGCATGTAAAACAATGCCCTAGAATCAACAGTCCCTGTTTTACTAAAATAAAATGTTTTATTCTTTTCTGTGCTCTGCACTTCAGGAATGCCTGCCATCATGAAAATGATCTCAGTAACGTTGTTGTTCTTCTAAGTTACAAGTGCTGAAATGTGGTGTTTTGTTTTTTTAACTGTAATTTAAATATACTGTTTCTTTTCTATTCTTAAATTAACCCCCACACAATGGTGTGTTATTTCTAGTGGTCTCACTATTTTATAACATTATAAAAAAACCAAGTCCTAACCTAATTCTTAGTCCACCGTCTTATCTCCACCTTTGTAGCTTGCCATTGTAAATCTTGCTCTGTAGTTTACTTCTTTTAATTGGAATCTATTTTACATTGTTGCTTATACAATTTCCAGTGAATGACTGTGAGGAGAAACTGCCCTGATACTCTCATGTAGTAATACTCTGCTGCATCCTATTCACTGGAATAGTGTCTATTGTTGTGCCTTACAAAACATTTTGCCTTACTGGCTTTTTCTCCTCATTGAAAGAGACTAAATATTATTAAATGAATTAATGTAAAAAGAAAGCATGCTTTGGCAGATGTGATCAGTTTTCACAGTGTACTATAAAGGCTGTAACCCTTACAAGTCAAGCTTTTCTTTCAGTTCAAGGTATATGTTCCAAATAATATGATTTACTAGACCCTTACATGTCATCTTTTCTGGAGACATAATGTTTTGTTAAAGTAGCTTTCCAAGTTGCTTTTAACACTTAAAATATACATGAAATAAAATACTCTGTAATTACCATCACTATCAGTTTAATTAGAATGTTTTAGTGTTGCATAAAGAATGAAAGTCACATGTAATGTCTGAATGCATCAAAAATGTATGACCTAGTAAATACGGCAGTCATGTAAAACACACGTCCAGCATGTTACTATGACTAGTATAAGAACCTTGCCAAATGATTAATTCATGAGTACTTTGTGTTATGATCTGTATTATCAAACATTTGCCATCTTCTTTTTCCTTGTTTTAGGTACCAGCAGACAGGTGTTAGGTGGCTCTGGGAATTGCACTGCCAGCAGGCAGGAGGAATTCTGGGAGATGAGATGGGATTGGGCAAGACCATCCAGATAATTGCCTTCTTGGCAGGTCTGAGCTACAGCAAGATCAGGACTCGTGGTTCAAATTACAGGCAAGTGCTCCTCTGCAGACTGTCAGTCTGTGGAGCTCAATTAATATTTCATCAGATGTATTGCTGGTGGAGGAGGGTCCTGTGAATTATTAATGACATTTCAATTACAATATTCCTTTAATTCTTTTAGTGGGGGACATCAAAGGAAAAATTTTACGAGACAATGGAGCTGTAGGGCAGGAAAAATTAAACATGTAACACTTTTAATGAATTCCAGGCATTGATGCTTCATTTTGCAGATGAGCCGCACCAGATATTTTGGGTCAATACAGTGTCTAAGGTTAGCTTCCACAAATGGCTTGTTTACAAACTCAATTGCATTAATATCAATAGTTTACACAATATGGAATTTTAAATTGGATGTAATACCTTTATTTCCATTTATTAAATTTTACATTAAAATATTTGTTCTGGCAAGCAACCACATAAATGCTTTACAGGAAGTAGCAAGATGATTTGCAATGGAAGTTAAGAGTTTCTGATCGGCAGGGAATTATCCATGCCAAAAAATAGTAGTAGTAGTAAAACCAGTAACTTATACAGAGGAATTTCCATCTGCTTTTTCTTGCTGCTTTTCAAAGCTATGTTAGAGTGACTGGCCTTTCTTACAAGATTTTTTATGCTTTATTGTTATGAAACAAATGTTTTAAAATTGCTTCTTCATAAGGGAAAATCCTGGAAAAGATACTTTAGTGTCCTTGGATTTCTAAATGCACAAGTTAAAATACTTGATTTTTCTAGTTCTGTTGGCCTGTTTACCCAGTGTAAATTACTACATGCAATTAAGCAAATATCCTAGTATTATACTAAACAAAAATAATTGCCTTTATATTGAAGTATGTTTACATTATGTTCAGCATATACATTAACTGTAAAATAATGCTTTAAAGAGAAAATAATACTGTCTTTTATCCAATAGCCTTTATATGAAAAACTCCCCCAAGTCCTCCCTCACTCAGGCCAGCTGATTTACTCTGATAGGGCTGCCTGACTTAAGGATGCTACAGATTATTTTGTGTAGGTATATCCCTTTCCCCAACTGAAGGACCCCTGCATTGGTGGAAATCCTTCAGGATTTCTCTTGACATTGTTCCACAGTTATAGTTTAAGATACTCCAGTGAAACTCCAGTAAAACTTTGAAATGGCCAAAATATAATTGCACCCCTAAGTTTCAGTGTTCTTTCTGCATGTAAGATAATGTGCTCAGTTTTGGGTTTTGGCTAGTGCATGTCATTAAGTTTGTTATGATAGTAATTCCATGGGAGGAAACTATTTCTACTCATTTTAAAGAGTACTTTTGAAGAAAATTTCACTGATAGAAGATAAAGCTGAATATTTTGAATATCAACAAAATAGAAATTTCCTTTTGTAAGCCACTTCTGATTCCAATGTTTTTCTGATTTTGAAGGAGCCTGAAGACTAGCTGATATAATGAACTACTTGTTAAAAGGAGTATAACTATTATAAAAAATTAAATGCCTTTCTCTTAACAGTTATTGAGCCGTACAGCTGGGGAAAGCCAAATGTCATATGAGGCATCAGAAGTGTTGCAGCTATGTTGGTGTAAGGATATAAGGGAAGCAAGATTTATAGGGGGGAAAGGTCTTGTGTTAGGCCGAGATAGAACAAGCAACAGCTTTCAAACCAAAGATCCCTTCACAAGAAAAAGCAAAGCAGCATCAAACTTCAAGTAACTGATCTCTAGTCTATATCTAGGTTGAAATCTGTTGTTGAAGGGCTTGTGGGGGTCCACAAGTTTGCTTGTTTCTAAATGTATTATTTTGCTTAACGATGTTACCTTTGACTACAGACTTTGTTTCATTTATTTGAGAGATCAGATGAGAAACTCTGCCATAAAGTTTACACAATGATTACTTACTTATCTGTGCTCTTCAAAATACTGAGATACAATCATATACATTAAACATTAAGGCTTAGTCTCTACTATGAGTGGCAGAAAGATTAATTTCCATAGTGTTCACATAAATAAAATCCACTGCCCCAGAAAACTTGTTTTGCTCTTGCTGCCCTGTTCTTTTATTTTCACTAGGATTTAGTTGTCATTTCAGCTTCGTTTTGAAGGCGTGATTTGCCAGTGCTTGGCAGTATTGTTGGTTATAATGCAACAGGTTTTCTATGCTAATTTTTTGAGTACTTAAAGATTATAAAAGTAGTTTAACTACAGCTTCCTATCTCTTGGTAGTAAGTTGCAGGAATAGATCCATTTGCAATTCCAATCGCATCTAATTAAATAAGAACTAATAAAGGATACTTGCTGTGAATTTGGGTTTTATAAAGCAGAAGAAACAGGAGTAAGAGATTTGGATATATTGATCATATATGATACTGACCATAAGCTACTAGCACAATGCAACTGTGCAAAAGGGATGGAATACATCATGAAAGCATCTTTGGGGTAAGAACAGGGCATTATTAGTATCCTGGTACAAGGCACCAGTATGACTTTCGTTTGGAATGTTATTTTTGTCACCTTTTTTTTTTTTTTTTTTTTCAAGGAAAACAAATATAAATTGGATGGGCAGCAGAGCAAATCTGTTGCAGTCATCAGGAGAATGAAGGATGCCTCCTAAGTGTAGCAACCAGAAGTGTTAATGGTTTAATTTTGTGAAACAGCACAAACTGGAAGAAATTAGATGACTCTTTATATAAATAAATAAAAGCTCTCAGGAGAAGAATAAAATGTTGGCAAGTGGAAAATGGTTAGAGCCATACTAGACACAGAAGTAGTTGCACAAAACTGAGTGGAGGTGGAATAGATTTTTCTGAAAATTGATCAAAGGAAGTGTGAACATTTTGTGTAAGTTGAGGGGTTGAAAAAACCCAAAACAGATAAACCAAATGTGAGCTTGTTTGATAGAGACCAAGGGAAAAACAAAGGTAATTTCCTACTACTCATAAAGAATGAAAAGCTATTATGTTCTGGGAAAGTTGGCTTTTTTGCTATAGATATTTTTTAGAGCAGCAGCGGTGGTTATTTGGATTCAAAGCATAGCTGAAACTATTTTTTTGCATCTTCTACTTCTAACTTCCCCTTAGATTGCTGGTAGATTTTTAATTGGACTATGTAAGGTTGTTATATTTTTTCATAATGAAAGAGATAAGCACCATACAGGTTGTTATTCTGCATCCATATAAGCTTTTAATAAAGAATATTATTTCTTAATGTCAGCAGTTTCTGAAGGCATTAACACCTTTTTTTTTTTCTTTTTTTTTTTTTTTTAAAGCAGGGTATTGCTGGTGCCTGGGAAAACCTTATTCATTGCTATATGTACTTGATCGTAAATGTATGCAGTGATCATTTGAATTGTTTATTTATTACCACTTCAGTAGTACATAGTTGACCACACAGAGATCAGTATGTGATAACTGTAACTATTGCCTTTGTTTCTATTGTGCAAAGTCATTTTCTTCTGTTTTTTAAAGGGGAAATATATTTGAAAAATATTTACTAGCCACCACTGCTTAGTATATTTCATATATAATTGTTGGTGTTTGTTTGTGATGGTAATATTTCTTGTTTGGATGTTGTGCAAGAGATTCTTCTCTTAACCTTAGAGCAGCTCTGAATTTGATATACAAAAAGTCTTTGTTTCAGATGTCCTCAGTAATTCTTAGAAACAGCCATATGATTATGAATAAGAAACTTATGAGACAGTTTAAGCCCAGCTCAGACCTCAGCTTCCATGGATGATATATTCTGCTGCTTTAGAGTCCTTGTCTTATCTGTAAATTATGGTGATAATAGTACAGTATATTACCAACATGAAGCAGAACACCTGTGTGTAAATCCATTTGTGAGACTCTAGCTACACATTCTTTTTAATAGAAGTAATAAAATAGCTTTTGTTAATGATTTTTTTTCTCTTCTAGAAACAGCAGTCACCCAAACCTTATGTGTATTACCACAGGAGGAAGTTCCCTTATGCCTTATTGTTTGGAGCTTTTCTATTTCTGTGTTTATCTTGATAGATGCATCTGTTAACTGTTCAGTGGATAGGTTCTCATAGCAGTACCCCTTTCATCTTCCTTTAAAAAACAGACTTCCAGAAAGACAAAGTGCCAATTAATTTCCATAGCTCTCGTATTCCACTCAAATTATCGTGTCATTTTAATATGTGTATATTTTAATGAGCTGCTTAATAGAGACTATTTATTTCATGCTAAAGGTTGTTTTTATTTTTCAATATTTTATTTTAGGTATCAGGGATTGGGTCCAACAGTGATTGTTTGTCCAGCTACTGTGATGCATCAGTGGGTAAAAGAATTCCATACTTGGTGGCCTCCATTTAGAGTCGCCGTTCTCCATGAAACTGGTTCTTATACCAACAAAAAGGTAATGGTTGACATCCATTTCGTAATTCCAGAGGCTTCTCCTTTTTTTCTTTTTCTTCGGGCTAGAGAGAAAAGTAATATGTCCTGTTACTGAATGTTTCTGTGTAAGCTTGTACGCTGTCTCTGATCGTTTAAAAAAGAACAAAAAGTCCACTGTCTTGTATGGATTTGTTAGGAAACTGAACAAAGAGGGGATGACATGGAGTACGTTTATATTATGGTATAATATGAATTACACCATAGCATTGTCTGAACAAATTAAACATAGTTATAGGTTTATTGCTTGATCTTTGCTTGTACTGTAGTCCATGCTAGAAGTTAATGGCTAGACTACTTGTACACCAGATACAAGCTTCTTGTAGTGGTAAATTCTTTCCTCACAGTTCCATGCATCAGTATGTCATTGATCTAATATTTAATACATTTTGTTTGCACGGTTTCTCTTCAGTTGGTCAGTACGTCGGTTGATATCACCTAGTCTCATTTTCTTCAATGGTAGTGTTCCTTTGATGGTTTTCTTTTTTTCAAGCAGTGCCTTTTCTGTCTTTTAACGTTCTTGGCCAGTCTCTTAATATGTGTGTTCTTATTCCATTTCTTAAATTGACATGCCTGACTTGTCTGAAGTTTCAGTCCTTGGTACCTTGCAGGAACAAAGCAAGGAAAACTGAGATTTTTGTTTTCCCTTGGCTTCATATTTCAGATGCTTAAATGGATTTTCAGGATTCAGCAAAACATTTTAAAATTTCTCTTTAAATGTTTATTTATTTTTCTTGTAATAATATTAAAATGATATGGTGCTTAATTGCATTTGATTAAACATATTCTGAGGTAATTGATGCAGTTACAGTACATGGCAAAACCAAAATAGCATCCTCTAATGTGCTAATAGATTCCTGTTGTTCAATTAACTTGGTGTATTTTTCAAGCCCTAAAAGTCTGTTGACCTCAATAACATACTCACATGTCTTCCTAAATTAAATCGCGTGTGCTTATTTTGGGGTATTTGTTAATTAATGCACTTGACAGAATGGCTTGAATTTTTCCATCTGCTGGAATAGTTAGGTTTTCAGAACTTTACCTTCCTGTTGTCCTTCCACAAATGCCCACTCAATGGCTTAAAATTAAAGAATTTGTATACCATATGATCATTTTAGATAGATTCAGTTCTCTAATTCTGCCCTAATGCCTCATCTTCTGAGAGCTACAACAGTATGTATTAAGCAAGTGTCACTGCTGATGTGGTCTTCACCTGATGAACATTTTTTTCCTACATACCTCTTAATCAGAGAAAAGCAAGCTTATGATTAAATTTAAATAAATAACTAATAATTTAAAAAAATAAAATACAAAGTTTTCACATTCTAGTTGATCTTTTAGGCAAGATTCATCTATGTAATTATTACCATAGCGTTTTCAGGAATCCTGAAATATTAGCAAATGCTATGTCTTTCAGCACTGATGAAATTATATGCTTTTATGAATAGGTATTTTCTGTTGCACCTTCTAAGGTACCCAAGCATCAGTGCAAGATCCTGTCTCCCAGTTCTTTAGACTTGCCCACAGAATTATTTGTTTGACAGTGCAGAATGGGGAAGACATCTGTTCTGATTGTTTTGTCGTAAATAGATGCTGGGCAACGCCTTGCACATCTTGTCAGGTAGTGACACATCATTAGTGTTACAGAAGGACTTCTGGGCAGTGTTGTAAATGAAAGTCTCGCCAGTCTTTACCTTGGCATATTCTCTTTTCCCAGTCCATCTTGGTTTTCTTTGCAAGCAACTTCATGATTTTCCACAGTAACAGTGTAAAATAACAGTCTGAATTGTAAGCACCAGATTGGCTGTGAACCTGGTCAGCCTTTAAGATGAGTCATTGCAAAATCCCGTTTTGATCTCTCGGCTGCTGTAGTATTTGTGTAGGTTTTAGCATATGTGATGCTTCAAAAGAGAGACTACTTCATTCCTTTGCTAAAATAACAATAGTAGACAATTTTGTCAGTAAAGAGAGGAAAGCTCCAGTTTCACCCCCTTGCAGTATGACTTAATAGTTTAAAGGCCTTCAGCTATCCACAAGGGAAGGCAGATTGGTATTTTAGGTGATGGAAGGAAGACACAATAGCAAGTTAGATATGTTTCCAAGACTACAGACCTAGTTTAAGACATTTGGATGATATGTAAAACTTGCACTTTTTTATTATTGTTTGTGATCACAGATGATCATTTGGTGGTTCTGTTATAGTAAATGTACCTAAGCTGGAAGCAGTAGGCAAAACCAGATTTAATAGTCTTCCCTTGTTAAGTCAGATTCCAGTTGGAACAAGGTACAGCCTTTATGATGAAATATGTCCTATGGTCCTACTGTTTACACTCAAATCTGATACAGCTTCAATTGACTTGTAAATATGAAGTGCTCCAAGACACCTCTAAGGATGAGAGAAAAATAAAGGAGTAAATCTAATGTAGTGTATCATAAATGCTGTTTTTCTTACGGTATAGAAGAGAAGACAAGGGGGAGAAAGAAAGCTCTTTACGGGGGGCGGTGGGGAAGGGGGGAAGAGTTTTCTGTACAAAGAGCTTAACCTGTTCTTTCAGAACTTTTGATGGCACATGAGGCGACATGAACTTTCGTTATCTTGGTTTAACAAATCACGTATTGAAGGAGGCTGTATTTTTTTAAAATCAAGACTGAAGTTTTATTTTTTATCTTTAGAACATATATCACTGAACTCAACAGTACTTTTCAGCAGAAATCACATATTTTTAAAGCCACGACTTTACATTCCCTTATTCAAATGTTGGATGCATAGGGCAGCCCTCAGAAGCAGTTGTCAGTCCATGATGCTTGCACCTGTGGAACCATCTATTTGAAAATGACTGCACACTGAAGATTTTAGACCTTCTACCCTCACAGTAGAGTACACAATCTACATGTAAAGAAACTATGCTGCAGGGGTTACAGTTACTGGAATGTCTGCTTATGGAACCTCTGTTTTAGTCAAATGCTCTATTTCTGAGTTAAGGACCAAGCTCAGCTACGCGTAGTATCATGCCCCAAGAATTAGCATTCTTGTTAAATACATAGAAAGTGCTTTAGCTCTTTTTAGTGCAACTTTTACATTATTAAACATTGTAATGTGTTCTTTTGAAGCCTCTTCATGGTGCCATTTAGATTGTTTTGTAGGGGGGCAGGGAGGTAATGAAGAGGTTTTATAGGTTGAATTTACAGATCTGTGGGCTTAATGGTTGGTTATTAGAAGTGAAAAGCCTGCTGAAGAATGCATTTTTGATTCACAAGTGATATATGGTTGTATAAGTGACTAGATACTATCTCTTAAGGCAAGTTCACACTTGCTTTAAGTTACCTGAATGTTCAGAGAATTTTGTAGTTAGCACTAGTCTAGTTCTTTAAGTTCAGTCTTAACATACATGTTTCTGTTTAATTAAATTTGGTAATTATCTACATATTATAGAAGAGTTCAGGTCCTCTTAAATATTTTTTAAAATACTACTTTCTGCTAAAAAAAAAAAGATAAACCTTAATTATGTAAATTTCAGTCAAAAATTGTCCTGTTTTTGTAGCTTCAGAAACACTTGTACTACAGCAATGTACCAGCAGAAAAAAACCATTTGCTTAGAGGTGTGTCTTTTAAAATAAAACATAAATGTTTGACCATTAAGATATGGTGCTTGCCAAAAATCTTCCAATCTTTGTACATTTCATGTGTCTCAATGAAGACAAGGCAACACTATTAATTTATCACCCTAAGTTAGGAAAAATACTGTCCTTGAATTGTAAAGGCATGAAATACTGTGCCAAACAGAACTACAAGATCAGAATTACTCGATCTACTTACATGTTCTTCTATTCATTTGCATATTTTAAAGGCCAGAGTTCAGAATTTCAAAGGTAGATAGCTACTGTGTAATCTTTTGACATTAGGATTTGTCTCTCTTCAGGTGTTCAGGGTTTTTTTGTTGGTTGGGCTTTTTGGGTTTCTGTGGTTTGGTTTTGGTTGATGATTTTTTGGTTTGGTTTTGGTTTTCTTGGGGGGAGTGTTTTTTAGTTTAACAGTGCATTCTCTGAAATACTTCATTAAAGTGTAATTCCTGTGGGGGGTGGAGGGTGGAGAGGGAATTAAACGTGCCTGAAATCTAACTAAATAGGACTTGTGAATTAAAGTATACATAATAAAATACCATAAACTCTAAAATGCCACATTCACAAAACTGTGTGTATTCAATATTAAATCTGTTATCATCTTTTAAAATATTTAAAATTATTCCAAGAGCTGCAACTAAGAGAAGGTCATCTCTGAGAAAGTACCCAATGTAGTAAAATGAGAGTTAATAAGTGTTGTAGTGTGAGGTGATAAAATTGTGGTGTTGTATTTCTTCATTGTCAGCACAAATCCTTGTTTATTAAAAATTTAGCTTGAAGGAAACTTTAATTAATTACAGGTTCAGTAAATCCTGACTAGGATTCTGCTGTGGTATGTTTACAGTGAATGGTCTTCATGTGCCTGTGTTTCACTTCTGTTCTCTCCGCTACCTGACAATGTGATTTATGGCTGTTGTTTTCTACTAGTCCACTGTTTGCCCTCTAGGAGGGATTGGTCTCTTGAGCCTCCATAATAACAGCAGCGCTTTCACAAAACATCTTTTAATGACAACAGTGTAGCATTCTGTAAGTCAGGCTAATTGCAGACATACCCTATTAATTGCAAAAACTAGGAGAGGTTACATATTTTACAAGCTTTTAATTTGAAATCGCTCGAGATGATTTGTCTTGAGTGTTTGGGTAGTGATGTCTACAATATTCTATGATATGCCATTGCTGAGACTCTAGGAGATAGTTGCTGACTATGGGCAATGTACCAGGTAGAATTAAGCTTTGGGATGTCCACACCTGCCTAGAAATGCTACTCTGTAATACAAATGGTTCTAAAGATTACATATTATCTTGAGAATTGTGATGTCAGCATTAAATAATGTGTCATGGTTTTACCAGGAGATGATAATCAGAAAGTAGAAATTCTTGAACAGTGAAATGCAGAATAGCTTTTTTGAATCTTAGGAGTGCATCTGAGTAAGAAATTTTACAATAAGTGATCATGGACTTTTAACACGATCTGAGAGATGGATTTTTTCCTTCTTTTTTTTTTTTTTTTTTTTTTTTTTTAAGGCACATCTAGTAATAAGGGGCTTGTCTTTCCTTTAGAAAATTCTGTGGTGTTCCTACTTTTTTTTTCTTTTACATTGGGTATGCTTGTTTCATCCAGAATTACCTCCCATCATCTTCTGTTTAAGTCCAATTTATATGTGGAGGGTAAATGCAAGAAAGATGAGTCTTGAATACTGTGAATGCTGTGTAAGGTGATATAGACTGTCCTTGCCCTACATAATTTACAGCTATAAAGGCTAGTAAAAACTTGGGAAAAGTATATAGCTCACAAGAGAAGCACAAAGTTTGAAGATTAATAACAAATGTATTAATCCTCTTATGGAGAAAAGCTGGACAGAATTTTTAGCATTAACCAAATAGATTTTTGTGCTGTTTTTTTCAGGTTTTCACTAGTTTAATTTTCTTCTAACTTCCTAGATCTTGAGTGCAGTACACAAAAACTGGGTTTGTCAGGTGAACATAGGAGAACTTGAAGAAATTGGTTGCTCTAAAACTCAATGATTGGTTTTTTTCAGACTATGCCTTTAAAAAAAATAAATAAAAAACCACACACACTAAACAGAAAAACTCACAGTTTCCTTCTGACCAGACTTCAGGTCAAATTCTGATCTATTACAACACAGTATTCAAGGGCTTCATTCTTTTACAGATGAGCTAAGAATCGTACAATCAAAATCTTGCCTACACTTACGTTCTTTACAAAGTAAATGATGTATCTGCATTTCAAAACTTTTTGGACAGCAAACCTGTAGTTCAATAGGGTCTGAGTTTTCTGTCTCGCTGTTACTGACAACACGCACCTTTTGCTTTTAGGCGAAACTAATTCATGAAATTGCTTCATGCCATGGAATTTTAATTACATCTTATTCATACATTCGACTGATGCAAGATGACATCCACAGCTGTGACTGGCATTATGTGATTCTGGATGAGGGTCACAAAATCCGAAATCCAAATGCCGCGGTCACACTTGCATGCAAGCAGGTAAAAATAAATGAAAGATTTTAAGCACTCTGGGGGGAAGTTCCAAAATCTAATAGCTTGTATTACTTTATCATAAGAGTACACATTTGACCATTAGTAAAGATTAAAAGCATAAATTGCAATGGTCTGTATTTGACTATTTCATTTAGTTAGTATTTTTAATGAGTTTACAGCAGTTAATTTACAGAAGTACAGTATAGGAAAAAAAATTAAAAATGTAAATTGCTTAGTAATTTACCATTAGGGATAAATGTCAGTTGCTAGTGTTCATTTTCTGCTGAAGTTTTATGGACAATATATTACAGAAAGCTGTTGATTTCAGGAATATGATGCCATGTAATTTAAAATGATAGTTCATTGATAGTGAAATTGACTATCCTTTGAGGCAGGAGGCAGGTTACAACATGAACCCTGAAAATAACTTTCTTTTGGTTTTGTGTTGTTTTGTGTTTTGTTTTGGTTTTTTTTGTTAATAGTTCCGTACGCCCCATCGAATCATCTTGTCTGGCTCTCCTATGCAAAATAACTTAAAGGAGCTCTGGTCACTCTTTGACTTTATATTCCCAGGGAAACTGGGAACACTACCTGTGTTCATGGAGCAATTTTCTGTTCCAATAACCATGGGAGGATATTCCAATGCCTCTCCAGTCCAGGTAAATACATCAAAAATATCACCTTGCTTGAAGAGAACAGTTATGTTGTTTCTAAACAGACTTTTAATGTACTTCATGCTGTGTGGTCTAGACAATAAACCCCAGGAGAACTGCATATGTGTTTTTCTGCTACATGTGTGAAAAGAACTGTTGAACTAAACGAGAACTTTTCAACATTTATGCTTATACACAATGTTTTCTTGTCAAAAGACCTAAAGCTTAAATCATTAGAAGTATTCTTTGATATAAAGATAAGCTAAAGGTGGTAAGAGGTGACTGATCTCATATTTTGATGTATTTAAATAGAACTTTCCTGTTTGATATCAAGGTTTGGCAATGATGCAATAGAGGAATCCTTAAATCCAAACTGAAAATTGTTTTAATTTAAAAAATTTAAAGTAGGTATTAGAAGTCTAAAAGTAGATAAACTATTCAATTTTGAAAGGAAAAATTATTTGGAATATTATTTTGAATAAGTATGTCAATTAGTCTTTTTAGTTGTGGTTCTCAATATTTATGACTTGAACATCTTTCAAATTCAAAGTTTCATATAAATGCTACTAAACGTGTATCCTTTTAAATATTTTGTACTGTTTTGCACACATACATTGCTAAAGTTTTATTTTCTTTTTCAGTATAAATTCTTCCCTTGTCTAAAGCTTAGTAATATACTAAATTGGACAGCCAATTTGTTTTTTACATATATCAATAATTTATTACATACTTTGTTTTGCTTTAACAGAAATTAAGGTATTTTTAGCCATTATCTACAGTTAATACCCTCTCACACATCCATTACCCATTATAGAACCATATGCTCCATTTAAGGCCAGAGTGACCTTTAGTTTCTGTGATCATGGGGATTTTCTTGTACCGATTTTTTTTAATAGCCTCAGACGGGCACTAATCTTCAGTTATTGTCTAGTAACCATCATTGCTGCAGGCTTCTTTTTTGATCTTCAGTATATGTATTAGCAGTTTCTCTATGAGGATTTTGGTTCCATGCAAGTTTATACTCACTTCTTGTATTGGTTTCTGAAAGAAATATCTCATTTCTGATCTCTTCTAAAGTCCACTAAATTAGAAAAGATACATAATGGTATCCAAGGAAGACTTATTTATTTAATGGTACTCTTGCTAATGTGAATTTTATTGCAACTCATGTGGAATATGTAACTGTAGATCCACATCAATCATAAACCATTTTATTAGCATTATCATATTATTAATTTTTCTTGCTGCTGAAATTAATAACAAGAACCAGCATACAACTTTCTCTTTTTTTCCTTTTTCAGGTAAAAACTGCGTACAAATGTGCCTGTGTGTTACGGGACACCATAAACCCCTACTTGCTGCGAAGAATGAAGGCTGATGTAAAAATGAGCCTTTCACTTCCAGATAAAAATGAACAGGTTTGTTTATCTTTACTGTTAAATGTGAGCTCCCTTCCCCCCCCAAAATGTAGTCTTTCATGGACATTTGGAAATAATTTGTGCTAATAGCAGAAGAAATACTGTTATATCTAAAGATAAGATGTAGAGCTTTCAGGTTGCATATTCATTTCACCTGTGCTGTATTAAGTGGTCATAGTCTTTCAGGGTCTATACAGATACATTCTCATTTCAAATATTTAAAAAAAAATGGATTTATGAAATGTACTCAGATGTCTACTTAATACTATCCTCCTAGGTCACAGGTACATACAAATGAATTGCCTGTGGGGTGTTTCCTATGGTGCATCTCTTGGAAACTTTTAACGATTGTTTCCTGCTGTAAAAAGGTTGATTTGGGCAGCAAACAGCAGAGAAATACTTGATGGCAGTTGTTCATATTGCAAGGTAGCTGAGCCTCTACAAGCTAATAAATTTCCAAAATTAGATTCTTCTGCCACTTGGGTTTCAGTGATTTAGGCTTTCTTCTCCTCTCCTCACTCCCTTCCTGTCTCCTCCCTCTAAAAGAGAAATAGACATACTAGTCTTTGTAAGACAGTGCTGAAAGGTACAAAATGAGTAGGTCGTACTCAGTTTCTGCTATGCAGCCTAATGATCTTTTCTAATCAAATTTTGAATTTATATGTACTTGAAAGAGTCTGGGCTACTTACTCTAAAGAATGCAGTCATAAACAGATTAAACAAAGTTGGGTTTTGCTCTTGTCAATCTTGGAGCACTGCGCAAGTTTGACTCACGGCATAATGTTGGGTGCTGTGCAGGATGCAAGAAAGTGATTTTGTTCCATTCTAGTCCATAAGGCCATCTGAAATATCATTGTATGCTCAGTCTCAAAGGCTAATGACAGAACAGATTACTCGTGCTAAACTTCCCGTAAGGTACTAAGAATTTGCAAGTTGTAAGGGACATAACAGGCACAAAATGGAAAGCATTTCCTATAAACATGACTTTGAGGGAATGCTAACATTTGCACAGTCACCTCATTAAAACTGGAAAATAGCAACACTTCCAAAACTAGAGCAGTTTGAGGGGGGAAGAAATAACCACTGGGAAAGGGCACAGAAAATACTCCTGAAACCCATCTTAATGATTATTATTTATTCTCTAATTTTTTTTTAATTTATTTTATTTCTAATGATTTCTATGCAGTATCTTTTAACTAGTATTTCAGTATGTCAGACATTGGTGAAGCTCTACTGTAGCCTGTTGTAAAACTTGAAAATTCACTCTTACTTGGAATTTATAGGTTGGGGTTGAGCAATTTGTTTGTTTTTGTAGGTTCTTTTTTGCCGTTTGACAGATGAGCAGCGTCAAGTCTATCAAAATTTCATCAACTCTAAAGAAGTATACCAGATTCTCAATGGGGACATGCAGGTTGGCATTAATTAAGTTTAATGACGGGTAGAGTTTGATGGATAAAGTCATGGACTGACCTTTGCATTCTTCTAGCTGGATTATCAGCAGAAAAGGAAGCAAAACCACTGATCTGCCTTTTTTTTTTTTTTTATTTTTTTTCCTCAGAAATGTTCCATAGAATGTAGTCATGACTAGATTAAAGTAGAAATGCAGTGGGCTTTGCAATATGTTTGTGATCTTGGGAACAAATTATGACTTGTTGGAAGACCTCCTGTAGTGTATGCTTTCTACCAACTGCAAAAGCAAAACAAAGGAAAATAGTAACTTGTTCTGAAAGTACAGTTCAGGTTTGATAACTTCATGTTGTAACAGTTGCTTTCACTGAGTCTTAACATGTAGCAGAGCAAATAGCAAGCATCCTTGTTATAGTCAGACTGGTCACTTTGGCATCTTTCACCTCCATCCCCACAGTATAAGTGTGAGGATGTCAATTCCCTGGGACTCCTAGTTGCACACATCTGATCTATTTGACTTTCATATGCATGCAGTGGATGTTGGTTTTATTTGCATTTTAGCTGCAGGATACAGATTGTAAGGGGAGAAGTAATATGTTTTGGTTATAATGTATAATTTACCACATTTCCTTGTCTTGTGGACTGTGAAATCCCTTCTTCCCCTCACCCCAGTGGCTCCAGTTAGTTGTATAGTCAGTACAGCCATGCATACTGAAGTGCCATACAAAGCAGATGTTGACCTTATCACTGTTTTGACTTTTTTCCCAGATCTCATAAAGGTATAGCAGCCAAGATTTATTTTTAAGTGTCTAGCCATTCTAGTTACCACAGTGAAAATTACTTTAAGGAGCTTGACCTTCAAGACATGGCTTGTATAAGACTCTCTGCAGAAAGTTATCTAAGATATTACAGAATGGGCTATCGTATTTGGTAGAGTTCTGAAAATTTTGAATAGTAAATGTCAGTGCTTTTATTAGATGTTTTGTGATGACAGCAGTGAATCCCAGCTGAAAAATAAAAACCCCACTGTACAAACAAACCATAAATTATGAGCAGGCTCATCCAACTTGTAGTGATAGAAGATTGAGGAATTTGCTGTTTCAAGCTAGTTCCTTTTTATGAATGCCCATTTTATCAGAAGAATAAATAACACTTGTGATTTTATTGAATAACTGAACAGAACCCTTACATGGAATCAGAAATGGTAATTTTCAACTTCATATGCTTGTTCAAGTGTATTATTTGTTACAGTGCATTCTGGTGGGTACATTTACTGTACTCAAGGTCTGTCCTAAGTTACTTGCTAACATGGCAGTGGTTGAAAGGACACAATAAAGTAACAAACTTGGTGGAATTTTTCCTTTTGAGTAGGAAAAAATTTACTAATTTTCTGAGGTGGAAATTGATGCAGAATTCTTTTAACAGTGTCACCAGAACAGACTCACAAGAACATAAAATTTCATTGACCTTCTCCTGGACTGAGTTTTTTCCTAAAACTTTCCATGAAACGAGTATTAGCATCCATTGACTTCTCTAAAGAGAAAAACACTACTGAAAACAGACTTCTTGATGACGCCTTGATTAATCCGTTGCTGATTATTTTTCTCAACCACAACCCATATAGATACAAGTATTTGACAAGAAAATTAAAATATTTTTCTCCTGTATTCTTCAGATTTTCTCAGGACTAGTAGCATTGCGAAAGATTTGCAACCACCCTGACCTCTTCTCTGGTGGTCCCAGGATTTTGAAGGGTGTACCAGATGCTGAAGTAGAGGAAACAGAGCAGTTTGGATATTGGAAACGTTCTGGAAAAATGATAGTGGTAGAATCTTTGCTGAAAATATGGCACAAACAAGGTCACAGAGTGTTGTTTTTTACTCAGTCAAGACAGGTAAGATGAGCTAATTGTTTTAGTAATTACTAAAACTGAAAGAGTGCATCTGTGTGTCCCATCGAGACTTGTAATTAGAACCACCTTTTGTAGTGTCCTTCTCGGAACCTTAACATCTTGTTTAAAACAAATACCGAAATTACTCATGTCTTTGGGATAATTGGAGACTAGTTCCCAAGGTCAGTAAGCTTTACTGGAATGTTACAGTGTTGTGGTAGTGTTGCCCAAATTCAGTATACCGGGTCAAAGCTTGTGTCATTTGTACCCATATAATGCTAGGCTGAAGCAGTGAGTGATGTTATTTATTGTCCCTGCTGTGTATGTTCGGGATAGAATTGGTATCCAGTTTGTTTGATCTCTTTAGTGCATGTGCACATCTGATCCTCAGAACCATGTGCTTTGGGCCACTAGCACACTGTGCTTCGTTTGTTTTCCCTGTGTATTTGTGGTTTTGTCTTGCTTCACTGGATTCCTTTGTAATGCTGCACCCTTTACATGGTTAACTGTCTTGAGACCATGGCTCTGGACTTTCCAAAATGAGGACAAACATTTTACTCATGTATTCAGCAGTGAAATAACTCCACACACACCCCCTACCCCCCACTCCCAATTACGTAAGTTAATGACTTTTCTCTCATTTAGGATTCACAAGATTTTGCTCGTCATCTTGTTTGTTTGATTGGTTAGTGCTGCAGTTAGTACCAGTAATTCTTATGACTTGATCAGACAGTTGCTCAGTCTTCATGTCTGGATTTCATTATTTGTTTTATTTTTCATCACAACAGATGCTGCAGATACTTGAAGTCTTTGTAAGAGACAGAAACTATTCCTACCTCAGGATGGATGGCACCACAACAATAGCTTCCAGACAGCCTCTTATAACAAGATATAATGAGGTAAGATGTTGCATCCTATATACTAATCTCTATTAGTGAGTATGGTTGACTTCTTGCATTCCTTTTTTATCTGTTTTAAAATATACTTCTTCAGATTTGAGACACAAAACTGGGGAGTTAAGTCAAATGAAACCATTTTCTTTGGGGGGTGGGGGGAAATCATCACTTTTTTCACAGTTGGGTTTTCTGCTAAGAAAAAAGAATGCAGTTTAAAAGGGGAAAAGAAATTTTCCTGGACAACAGTAAATGAAATTTAGATCAAACTACTTTTTTATTTGTCAAAAGAGATACTAAGCAAACAAGGAAATGTATTCCTTCTCTTGGGTCCCTATGCATCTTTAAAGCCAGATAACGCTAATAATAGAATGCAGGAAATTAAAAAAAAAAAAAAAAAAACAACCAACTTTATCTTGTACTTTGCTTTAGTAAATTCCCTCTTTTGTGTTATAGGACAAATCCATATTTATTTTTCTTCTAACAACTCGTGTTGGTGGTATTGGAGTTAATTTGACTGGTGCTGACCGGGTTATTATTTATGATCCTGACTGGAATCCCAGTACTGACACACAGGTGAGTTTGGTTCATTACATTCCATTTACCAGCTAAGCTGAAACAAAACTGAAGACAGAATGACATTTATCTCTTCAAATAGTGTTAAATCACTATGTTGCTCTTCCCTAAGTTGCTGTTCCCAGCAATAGTCGCTCAGGGTGCAGTTCCACATTATGATTACTCTTGTGGCAAAGGCAATTTAAGTGGTTCCCACCACATCCCCTTTATGCTGTTACACCCTACCACTATTCAATATTGTTGATTCATATAGCCTGTTTAGAGTGTAGCCAAACAAACAGTTGAAATTGCCTGGATTGTTTGGGTTTTTTTTTTTAATAAATAAACAAACTAGATGTTTCTGAAGGGAGAAGCTCTTAAACAGTCATGACTTCTTAATGGTGGCAATGCATGGTAAGGAAAGGAGAACAAGTGTTTCTTAAATTGTCTTTGTCACTAAATAATAGGTATCTATGCCCTTAGAAGCTGCTGTTAAGCCAGTACCTTAAAGAAGTTGTTGTCTATCTGATGGTGTGATGAGACTCATTTATCACATCCCCTAACAGTACATGGGTCTTACAGGTTTGAGAGGAAAAACCTATTTTTGATTGAAATCCTACCTATCTCTGAGATCTACAAGTGTGTATCTGACATAGAATGGTCTGGTTTTCAGCAGTTGGTTCAGGATGTTTGTAGGAAAGCTTTCAGTTAAGACAAAGAGGAAAAGTTCAAAGGAAATGCATATATTAAAGCTTGACTGTAAAACAGATCCCTGTTGGAATAAGTCTATATAAAGTGCATATCCTAGATAGGAGTTCTAATTTTAACAGAATGTGTTTCTTGACATTTTTTGCATAGATTTCTTCTTACAGTTGGAGACTTGTGTTTTTACATATGTAAACTTTCTAAATTGTTTTCCTCCCCTGCTGACTTAATTGTCCTAATGTTGTAGAAATACCATAGCTATGTAACTACTTGAGCTGTTTGTTCAGTGTCCAAACTAGATTTGAAACAGTGGTATTGGTAGCTCTCTGTCAAACACATCAGTCTAAAAGGCTAATGTCTGGTAACCAAAGCTTTTGTGTTCCAGGCTCGGGAACGTGCTTGGAGAATAGGCCAAAAGAAGCAGGTGACTGTGTATAGGCTTCTCACTGCAGGAACTATTGAAGAGAAGATATACCACAGGTCAGTCAGAATGATTTCTTGGATACAACCGTGTGCTCAAGAAGATGTTTGTAGTGAATCTGAGGTGGTGTAACAGTGACATACCTGTGCATGTGCACACACAGCTTGTAACCCCCACCTTGATCATGATGGACACATCACAGAAAACTTTTTTAAATGTCTACTGAGAAACAGGCCTTCTAGTATTAGACTCCCAGCTGCTTTGCTACTGCCTCTCTAGCTCCAAGACCCACATGCTAAATACACCTTGATCAATTTGTTCCAGCAGATATGTCCAGTATATCCCAAATTCACTGTAAATGAGAGACTAGAAAGGAAAAAATGATCCCCTTACTCAGAATATGAGATTCAAGTCTGAAATGCAAATTGAAATCAGCAAGTTCTTTGTGTTGTCCTTAGGATACATAAAGTAGTATGTGGTACCTAACATTCACTTACTACTCTGCAAACCCAGTTTGATTTTATTCCTAAATCATTCTAGTGCGAGAGAATTAAACCCCAAGAACCACCAGTGATATTCACATTATTTATTCCAAAAGTCTTAGAGTGCTTGTATTTTCAAATCAGTGAAACCTTTTTGGTTTCCTTTCCCATTCAGTTTTCTCAGTAGTTAGCTTCACACACATGAATTCCAGATGAATGTACATGGGAATCCTCTGTCTTGGCATTACTCTTTAGAACTGGAATATCCTGTTTGGAAATGCAGATGAATGAAAAGCTCTAAATAATGAAATACCTGTGCTTATTGAGTGCCTTTTTTAATCTGTTTTACCACACGGACACAAAGCATCCGCTGTTGGTTGGCTTGTATCCCTCTGGTGTACTTCTGCTTGAACAACACTGACCACATCAAGGAAGTAGGCTTTAAGGGTCAGGATAGCTATCAGAAATTAATTTATTTCCAGGACAGTACAGTGGACTTTGAACTTTGAGCAAGTTCTCTTTTCTCTTTGCCTGTATTTTCTTCCCTGAAAATTTGTGATAATCCTTGCAGGAAGCTATGAAGCTAATTCTTAAAAACTTTAGTCTTCTGACACGTACACTGCAGTAGCTGGGACCTATGTTTAAACTTAGTTTTTGCCAATTAGTTTTACAAATAGTTCCCCTTCTTAATGGCAGCAGAGCCAAAACCATGATAAAAACACTTACTGAGAACTGAATTCCAGTTTTATATATGGATGTGGTTTTTGTACGGGAGAATAGTGCCTAGAACTTGCCATCAAAAGCTGTGTAGTACAAACATGGCAGAGAAGTAGATGTACCAGTACTAGAAGACTTTTTGCAGCTTAGTTTTTCTCCAGAATTGTTGCTTTCAATTCTCTGCGGATGGACTTTTTTCCCTTTCTCTCAACAAAAAATCTGATTTTCCTTTTTAGTGGTTCTCATCCAGTCATCAATATCAGACTGAGCTGCTTTGCTGCTTTTGATTCCTCCAACCAACAAAACCATTAAAATGTTGTAATTTTAACAAGCTTTTGGGTTTTTTTGTCAGTAGCTTTCTGATAGTTTTCTTGTAACATATGCAAGCTTTACAGTTTTAATGAGGAAAAAAAAATCTAGCTGTGAAGTTATTTATTGCTTAGTTAAGGGATATCTCATTGGTCGTTTTAGAATGGTGGTTACCTGTTGTGTTATGGGGCTGTTGCAAAACAATAAATCCCTGTGTTTAACAATTTAGTTGGTTGTTTGAAAGTTACTAACTCAAGATTGTCTTCTGGAAACTACCGTCATCTTCCCACTGCTTAATTGTTCTGCAGGGTAACATTTGTGCTTATACAGTTTTCTGTTTAAGTACTGTATTCAGTGCTGTATTCAGTACTTAAAACATAGCTAGACATTGTTTTATGCACAAAGTATTTTTTTTTTCCTCTTTAGACAAATCTTCAAACAGTTTTTAACGAACAGAGTGCTGAAAGACCCAAAGCAGAGGCGCTTTTTCAAATCTAATGACCTTTATGAACTTTTTACCCTGAGTAGCCCAGATGTGTCTCAGGGGACAGAAACAAGTGCAATTTTTGCAGGTATGTGGTTTTTTTCTGGTTTTTTTTTTAAAGAAAAAAAAAATTATTTGACGTGTTTGATAAATGGATACTAATTTAATTCATCCCTCAGGTACTGGTTCAGATGTTGAAGTCCCAAAACGTCAGTTGAAACGGAAACTTGGAAAGCCATCAGATAATGACACTTCTAAAGGTCATCTCCATCTTACAGAAAGCAGCCCACCAAAGTACAGCAAGTTGTCCTGTTCCTGCTCAACCACCCACATGACAAACTCTTGTTCTAAAGCAATAGAGACAAGTGAGGAAACCAAAGGAAATTTGGAAGCCTTTGACCAAAATAGCTATGCAAAAAAAAATGCAGAAGCTGCTACTAATATAAATTCATTAAATAAAGACAAAGAGGAAAGCTTGGAAAGAGCTGACAACTCTATGTCCCAGTCATTGCCAGGTGACGCAGGGTCCTCGGAGCCTGACAAATGTGTGAACACCATGGTGGCTGATGAAGTACGTGGAGCAGCTAATGCCAGTGTCAAGGGAGATTTTAGCCTTATGTGTGGTGCAGCTGGCTCTTGGGGAAAGCAGGTTGCTAAAACCGAAGATGGGCAATTAGATAATAATCATCATAAATGTACCTCAAAAACAAAGCACAGGGTGGATGCTCTATCACATGACAGTCACAAAGATAAGTCTAAGAAGAAACTTCACAAAGATGCCAGATTTGAAGGCGAGCGAATTCCTCATCTAGTGAAACAAAAGCGATACAGAAGGGAAGACAGGGAAGAGAAGGAGGAAGAGTCAAAGAAAAGTGATGATTACGTCTTGAATAAACTTTTCAAAAAATCAGGTAACCGTTGTTATTTGGCTGCTCAACAGTGTCAGACAATTTAAACAGAGGTATATAAAACTTACGTAGGGGAGGGAAGGAGCAGTTCTGTTACTCTGATGTTAGAGCTACAATACAAAATGTGTTTTACCTGTTCAGTTACTCTAGTGAAACATAAAAACGTTAATCGTTGAAATGCTCTGATTATGAATGTGCTAATTACCTTAGCACAAATATTTCAGAGAGATCTTCAGCCTTCCAGAGACACTTCTGGATATAGAAGTAATGCAGTGTTTCTTCTGGAAATAAAGATGTAACCAACCTTCATGTGCACAAGGGTTTCACTCCTGTCTGTCCTGTCCATAGCAATAGAAATGATCAATTTACTCACATAATTGCCAAGTATGTAGTGAATAATGCCCTCATTGGTACGCTAGAAGTGGTTTGCTGTCACATTGATTGATTAACTGATAGAAAGGTGGGGTTTTATATTAGAAATTAGGATACTAAAGTACTGAATATAATCAACCCGGAAAAGGAAAAATGTGATAATGGCATTCATTTAAATGGTGAATATTTAATTTTACAGATTACCATGTAAATTAACATGTCCTCCTTCACATTCTCTGTGTCTTCTGGTTTTTAGGGGTACACAGTGTTATGAAGCATGATGTCATTATGGAAGCTTCCAGTGCAGATCATGTGCTGGTGGAAGCAGAAGCAAACAGAGTGGCCCAGGATGCCTTAAGAGCCTTGAAAGTCTCTCGACAGCGATGTTTAGGAGCTGCTTCTGGTGTGCCAACCTGGACAGGCATGAGTGGTCTTTCAGGTGCACCATCAGGAATAAAGTAAGTTCAGTCCTCACACTGCATTCTGAAAAAAAAAAATTTCTTATTTCTTTTTTCTTTTTTTTTTTTTTTTCCACTTGACATTTGCAGTAACATACATCAAAGTGGAGTTTCATGTTTTATACTTATTAAAGACATGAAGGCATATTACAAGCCTAGGAAGTCCATTCTGAAGTACAAAGAAAGCATTACTGTTGAACAGTAGAGGACAGGGAGTTTGGCAGAGGGCTCTTGAGAACCCTAAAATGCAAGCCCAGTCAGTGTCTTTGGCAGAACAATCCTAATCATTTTGGAAAGGATGGTTCATGGTGTTAATTTTTTGTGGGTTTTTAGGAGTCGGTTTGGTCAAAAAAGAAACTCCAGACTGCTTGCTTCACATTCCACTTGTGCATCACCTGCAAAGAAATGCAAGGTAAGAGACACAAGATAACAGTTCTTTTTTAATAGCTGATGTATGTGAAATGTTCTAATTTATGCAACAAATGTGGTGTAAACTACAGATGTGTCATAACCATTTGTCCTATGATCATGTAGAATTCTAGAAATTTTAGTCATATATGTATTTGATTTATCATGTTTTGATACAGCATCTTGATGAAGTCTAATTAGATACAGCAGTTGCAAATTGCAACATGGTCTGGTTATCTGTCTCAAGATCAGCAATGCTTTTATTTCACTTCCTCAGTTCTAAAGTTGAGGCCAGAACATATTACCTCCGTTTTGTGTATTGCAGATGAGTAGCTTCTGAGTGATCACGTGTGTTGTTTTAAGTTTAAGCAGCAGGCAGATTTTGTTTAGCAGATTCTATAGATCTCAAAATCCAACTTCCTTCATAGTCTGTGTGTTTATTTGCAGGATGCAGATACCATAAAGAAAGAAAATGTAAAGAAGTGTAGTTCCAATGGGCACTTTGATGGAAAATCTGGAGAATCATCATCTGGTGCACTAGACTCTTCTTCTTTATTAGCTAAGATGAGGGTAAGAAACCACCTTCTTTTACCACAACAGACAGGGAACGAGGGAGATGAGCATCATCAGCAAGCACCTGCCCCAGCCCCATGTTCAACGGAATACGATGAACTGCTCGTGGGTATGCGTAACTTCATAGCATTCCAGGCCCGCGTGGATGGTGAGGCGAGCACTCAGGAGATACTGCACCAGTTTGAGTCCAAAATGCCTGCGGCACAGTCCTGCGTCTTCAGAGAACTTCTGCGTAATCTCTGCACCTTCCATAGGGGCGCAAATGGTGAAGGTGTCTGGAGGCTAAAACCAGAATTCCGCTGACTTTTGTGGAAGGCAGGCACCTGTCTGTGCACTTAGCCTCCATTTGCCTTTCAAAGACTTACTGTTTGTCTTCTAAAATGAGGAATTACTTCATATTCATGATTTAATAATTGACTTGGGCAGTCAGTGGTGCAGCACTTGTTGCAGGCTTAGAGCTAACTTAATTTCTGGTTTACACTATTTATATGAAAGAGCCATCTACCTCATAGAAGAAACAATACAAAGATCAGCACCTTTTCTTTAAAAGAAATCTTAATATAAATGGGATGAAGACTACATACTGACTATTTCTTGCAATAAGAACCATGGATGTTGCTGTGGGTTATAAGACTTTGATTTCTGTGAAATTCCACTAACTTCTTCCTCAATTTTTTTGTATGCCAGAATCCAGCCACACCTAGCCTCCCACTGCGGTGAGGAGCATTAGAAAGCAAGGGAGTTCTGCCCCATCTCTCATA
>JAAGNO010027877.1:0-52594 GCA_033439905.1 Ceryle rudis
CAGTCTCCTCTTCTCTAGACTAAACAACCCCAGTTCCCTCAGCCTCTCCTCATAAGGCATGCTTTCCAGACCCCTCATCAGCTTTGCTGTCCTTCTCTGGACCCATGCCAGCACCTCAATGTCCTTCTTGTACTGTGGTGCCCAAAACTGGACACAGTATTCAAGGTGTGGTCTCATGAGTGCTGAATACAGGGAAATCATAGAATCATTAGGGTTGGAAAGGACCTCCAGGATCATCGAGTCCAACCTTCAATGCAGCAGTGCTGCTCTTTCTCACAGCAACCAAGGACTGGGAACCAGTAGATGGAAAATAAGTTGTATATTTGTTTAGAAGACATCCATGTTATCCCAGCTCTTTCTGAACTATTTTTATTCATTTATCTACCCCCTCACAGGGAAAGAGTTTTGTTCAAAGGCTGGAGTCAAATCCTGCTACTGCTGAAACAAAACCCTGATCAGCCAATTCATTCCTGAAGGGCTGGATGTGGTGTAGAACTACAAGATACTCTGAGACAGATATTCACCTGGTGCACAGCAGGGTGGTTTCCTTGACCTGGTGAAACAAAACAGATTTATATTTAATCCTGTTTTCTTTCCATTTCTTCAAATGGCTTATCTTTTCTGCCTTGCATCTCTGACCCTAGCAGCTGCCTAACCCTGTGCACCAGCTCTGATTCCCTTTCTCCCTCTTTGCAGCATCACATAACTAATTGCATTTCAGCAATGTTATCTTTTTTTGGGGAAATGAGCAGCCAAGTGCTCATAAATAACACATAGACATCACACAATGAGAAGGTCATAAAGGAGCAGCTCGATGAGCTTGAGAAAGGGTTGATTTTTGAAGTCTTTTCTCAGTCCTCAAATTTCTCTCCTAGACAGAGGCTTTATAAAGGCTAAAAGTACCAAAGGTTCAGTTGCTGAGGTGGGCAGCAGAACTTCAGGGTTGGAAGAGAGTTTCTGTGGAATAACTGCATGTAGCACTGAGATCAGGACTTCTGAAAGAATATGAAACCTCTGAGACTTCAAAAGACAATCCACTAAAACAACCCTTGAAGCCTGGTCACAGCTTTGTTATGTCTCAGCTTCAGAGGGAGGGGGGATGCAGCCATAGTCTGCTCAGCCATTGCAACAAAAGTCAGAAGGTGATTCATGAACCACAGCCCTCAGTCCCTAACCTGGACCCTGCAGTCAGCAGCTGTTCAAGCCAACACAAAGCTGGGGAAGGTGTCCCCAGGCTGGGTCTTGAAGGCAGGAGACAACTGGTGGAGTTTTACTTATCTTTAAACAAGCAACAACAGTGAATGGGTAGTCGTATAGTACGGGCACACCATGAAATTCATAACCTTGTAGATAGTGGTTATCTCTGGGAACAAGAAAACAGGACATCTCGAGGCACCTGAGCATGCTGAACAGATGAGAACTGGTTTTGTGTCAAGAATAAGAATTTTAGGCTTTAGGTCACCAAAAGAACACAGTGATGAAGAAAAGAAGATGAAGTAAATGACCACCAGAGGTCACAAAAGACCATCGGAGGGAGAAAAGACCCTAACCATAATTTTATTAGGCATGCTCGGACGATGTAAATGAATTCCAGGAACTCATTAGCATAAGACTGCCCTTTCTAGGAAATAAAATGAATATGTACGTTTAGCCTACATTCAAACTAGGTACCTGGCTTGCATCGGCATGCACATTTGGAGGGGTGATCCCCTGTGCGTCCAGCACTGCAATAAAGAATACCTGCTGAATAACACTGCGTTGTTCCTGAGTTTATCTCGGAATCCTTGCCTAGCCGCAGCCAGCCTCCCACTTCGGTAAGGAGTGACAGAAAGCAAGGGGGCTTGGAAACTCCAAGCTTTGGATCAGTCTGCTGCTGAGGAGGTATGTGGGTAGGAGAGAGAGGGTTCTGTCAGCCTTTCAAGTGCCCCAGCACACAGTGGCAGCCTGTACAGTGGAGGATCCTCTGTGATGTGCAGTGCCTAGATGTGAAGGCAAAGACCAGCCAACTGAATGACACTTTTCTGGGTTTTTTTGTGGTTTCTTTTTTTTTTTGTTTTTGGTTTTTTTTGTTTTTTTTATATAGCAACTGATAGAGAACGTGGGCCTTTACCTTTTCAAGGAGAATAAGTTAAATTCATATGAAAATCAGCTCTCAGTGCATTATATGTAGTAAGCTAGAAAAATGAAATTTCTCTGTGTGTGCTTCTAGTGACATTCTTCTCCCTCTATAAACATCACACTTCTAACTGATGGTTTAACCGTCACATGGTTTTCTTAAGGAAAGTGTTCTTTCCCTTGGGTAGATCCCCTGCTGTCCTTTTCTATTGACTCCTCAAGATCACACAATAAATATCAACACTGGAAAACTTTTAGAAGTAATAGAGCCAACTGAAGCCTGAGACCTGTGGGGCACAGCTGGTTCCCACCCTCAATTCTTCCTGCAGCCTCTGCAAGCTGAGAAGGCTCAGCACCTCAAGAGATGGTGCCCTAAAGACACAACAACAAACCCAACTGCCTCTTGTGAAAATAAATAACCACCAGCTGACACACAGCTTTTCTTCATGAGAGTGGAAAATACGCATGTGTGGTCCAGCCATGTTCTTTCAGTAATTGTTTATTTGCAAGTATGGCCAGGAAGTGATGCTGTACTGTCAGGAGAAATGAACCCAGGGAGAAAAGGGGTTGTGGAGTTGTGCCATACATTTCACACCCCTCTGTTTCTCGCCCACACACATTTGAGAAGGCTAAGTTTGATTTCAGCTGTTGGTGGGTTTTAAATTAATGTAAGATCCAAACAGAAAAATAAAGTTGGTCTGGATGGCAGCAGCACTGTGATTCTGGAAACCAAGGCTTGGGGGAAGCTCTGGATGTGTCTCGCAGCTGTAGGGTGCCAGTAGGCAGGCATGCATGCATTTTACAAGGTGGGGAGAATGCTGACTCCAAGGAAGGGAAGTGCCTCCTGGGACACCGTGCAGCAAAAATACTTGGCTCCAGAATAAATACTGCCTCAGATCACTGAAAAGACCATGAGTTTGTGGACTAGCAGAAGCAATCAAAATAATCCTCCCTCAAACTCAAAGCCTATTCTTCCCTACTTGACCTAGGGGTAAGAGGAAGTAAACCCTTACTGGGATCTAAGGGGAAAGGGGAAAGAAAAAAGAAAATGATGATACATTGTGTGGCGTGATCTCTTCCTTTGGTCCCCTTGCATCCAATGTTTCCATTTCTCACAAAAGTTCTCATCTCCCTCAGCTGCCTGCCCAGCTCTCTGCTTCTTTGTGGCTTCCTCTTTGTGTTTCTCCGCCTCCTTCTATTGCCTCCCAATCCAGTATTTATGTTCTTGTGATGTTTTGTGGTCCTCCATGCTCACAGCTGTTCTTGACTAGTCAACACACAAAGACTGAGGTAGACATGGCCTTGCACAAAGAGTTAAAATGAACTAACTTACTGTCTGTCTGTTCCCTTTTGCCTATAATCAGGCACTGCACCTTTTATAAGGCTATGCCATAAGGCCTCTTCCACATAAGAATGTGTGAATGCATTTTATATAGCTTTTATATACAGGTTTGGATGGAAAAATGGTGACCAGCAGAGAGCAAGCTGAAGAGAGGAACCGTATGAGCTGATACGGTCGGCTCTGAAATTTTCCCAAGAACTGATCAGCTCTGGAGACAAGCAGTCTTGCTGATTTCCTAGAAACTGATAAATTCAGCAGATCAATAGTCAGCCAAACCTGGACAAGGTCACCAGCACACACTACTATCAACAACTGATTGTGTAACTCAGACTATATCCAAGAAGGCAGTGGTTGCTGCATGCAAATACACATATACACTTGATGAAAGAAAGGACCCTTCAACAGAAATTCTGAACACCTGCCCAAGAGCTACTGCACACCAGTACACCCCCCCACTCCTGAATTAATGATGCTCTTATAAATACTGTTTGTGATCTATGTTTTCCTAACTTGACTCCCTATATGGAGAAAAAGGTAATATGCAACTGTTTCCCTTTGCTCCTCTCCTCACAGTTTTGTTTCAAATATCAAACCTCTTGCTAATATCATCTCTGAACTTGGATGATCTCCAATGTCCTCTAACGTCCTTGGTCAATGCACTTAACAGTGTTGCTAAAAGACTTGTTCTTAATGCTAATTTCTGATCTTGTCTTAACATTTCTTCCTTTCTAGACAGCTATTCTGAGTATACCCTTTATAGCTGGAACCATGCTGTTCAAGGTTTTCTAAGTTTCTTGAACAAACCTGTCACTTAACAGCTAATAAGCATTAACTATACAAAAACGATGAATTCTAAAAGGAAAAAAAAAAAAAATCTATGCCAATAAGAAAACATATTGTTCCTCCAGAGGGATACACTTAACATTGTACAGCCAAATCAAACAAACATGCTGTAATCATCAGAATGAACCCTCAGAAACAACTCAAAACAACAGCACAGGATAAATAAATATGAACTCAAGTTCTTTAAAGAACAGGAGGAGAATGATCAGGTTTAGATGAGGAACAGCTTCTTGGAACAGCTTCTTTCTTGATGACAACATGGAAGGTAGAACTTTAACTAAAAAAACTAACCAAACCAAAACAACAAAACTCTTCTTTAAAACAGGCTTTGAATCCTGCTTGCTCCTTTCTTTCTAAGCCTAGCACTTTAGATGATATAGTGTCTGTCCCAAGAATGGCTACAGATATAATCCCAGAATTCTGATGGACACTTCCCATTCTACTTATGTCATCATTCTGGGAGGACTATGTAACCTATCCACTTTTGACTAACCCTTTGGTCCCTTCTATCAACAGACAAATTTGCAAAACCAGCATGACGTTGAGCCAGGAGTATCTATTGAGCAGGCTTGTTTACAAAGTGGTGCTAACACCTTTCAGACCATAGGTCTTGGCAAGTGTTGGTGTACTCTCATCAGATGTGATAAAGCAAGTAAGAGTCTGAGGGAAGCCCAAGGCATCACCTCATCAGTGTCATAGCCCAGCACTGTCATTCTATGCTGTGCAAGAAGTACAAGAACAAAAGTGAAAAGGAATTGTTCAAGAGGAGAAGGGGAGGAAATTACAGATAATTTACAGGACAGTAAATGCTAATTTTGAAAGGAATAATGAGAAAATGGCCTTTAATGATTTACAGTTCAGTTTAGAGGAAAAAGAAACTCAGCCACTTGCTCTCTTAATATATGTATTTTTGTCTAACCATTACAGATTGAATCTTGATGGAAAAAAATACTATTTTTGACTAACATGAATAAATTTTACCCAATTCTCATTTAGTCACAGATCAAATCAGATCTAGAAGCTCCTCTGCGATTTGAAGTCAAACTCAGTTTCTAATGTAACATAAATAGCAACAAATCTTTAACATCTGATTCTTTGAAAATCACAGCACATTTATAAAAGTCAAACAACAGATGGTCTCTCTTTAGAGCTGAAAACCAGAATATCCTTTAATTCTTCTGTGCAAATCAATAATTTAATTCTTCTATTTTAAAATCACTCAGGTTGATGATGTCTTTGAAAGAAAGATAGAGATTTTACTGCACTTCCCTCTTATTCTGTTTTGATTGCATCAAACTGATTCACTTAAACATCCTCATAGTTTAAACATCCTCTTTCTTCTCAGCAGTCATCAAAATATCTCTTTTTTTGTTTGTTTTTTTGTTAAAATAGATTTATTGATACAGAGCATGATTATTTCCTGTCATTTAATGCCATAGTGTAGTCCACGGCTGAGTTACAACTGTCTTTACAAGGGTAGCATTCTGCTCCTTATTCCTTCACACTTAAAAATTACAGCCAACCCATCTAAGCAGGATCACATGTTCTTTGGAAATATCTTTTGATTGAGACATACCATATTTACATTGAATTTAGGATACTTGTTATACCACCTAAGACAACCTTTAGTCGTTTGCCTTGTACCTGTAATGGGAATGTGTTCATCAGCACATGAGTGTAGAATCTGATTTTCACACTGCCTGCAGGAATTGAAAGGAGATATCAAGTGGGCTGCCACAGAAATTACACTTAAATAACCTCCATGTGAATGTGCTAACCCTTGATATTCATAGCTACAACCTTCTCAGGAGAACTTCAGCCTGAAGGACTTCCATACACTTGTATTATCTTAGAGGGTCTTGATTTATATTTTCCAGTGTTACTGATGTACTTATTTTCCACCAAAAGATGTATTAGATTGAAACAATCTAAGAATAAGGCTGAAAGCATACTGAATGCTGATCCTTATTTCCTAAATGAAAAAAAAAATAATTCTATGAAAATCAGTAACAAATGTCCTTTATGAAATGGATAGCAGCAGAAATGAAAATTTACAAAAGAATACATTTTATAAAAGAAATGGAACATACTTTATTTGTTCTGGCTGTGGCTGCCAGTTATGCATAGAGGAAAATGCTGAGAAGAAATCTTTGAAGAATCTCTTTCTCTATGACTGCACTTTCAGGGACTTTCAGTTAGATTTCTTCTCAGCATCTGATCATCCAACTGAATCTGGATTCATATCTGCAGTTATTTATAGCTTCAAATAAAAAACTGGGAGAGGTGTTAAGAAAATATCTGCTGCTTCTGCACTGGTCTGGAAATAAGCCTGTGAGTGCTGATCAGTTACCCTTCACAGACCACCAGTGGAATGAATGGCTTTCCTTTGGGGACAGAATTGAGTCCGTGCGTTTTGAGTGCAGAGGTCCCACTTAAGTTCAATAGCACTTTCAGAAATCCTAGCTGAGATATTTAAGATGCATGGCAAATTTTATGTGTGCTTTATATGGAGCTATTTCCTGGAAATATTACCCAACGAACAGTATGATTTCTATTTCCATGGACACTACAGATGTTCTATGTTTCCAGATATTCGTTCATTTTTGTCCATGAAATGAAACCACAGGCTGCTCCACAACCAGCAAACTCTCCATAGGCAGGAACTTTCCACAGGCAGTTTTGTTTTGTTTTGTTTCTCTTTTAGAGTGCATTAGGCACATTAGAAATTATGACATTGTGCTTTAAACTTTTTTTTTTGTTGTTATATAATTAAAAATCTGACACTATTCATATTACTTTAAATGTCCTTCGATGTGATAAAGAAAGAACACCTTGCAAAGCTTGTGCTGCCTTCTTTGTTTTGGTTTTGCTGTATTTTCACACTGATGAAGCCAGAGTTATGTGAAACACCCACATCTCTGGGAAATTTCTTGCTAAAATTCAATACTGGATAAAACAGGGAGCCTTTGGTGAAATTCATCCACCATTATAATTTCTTAGTTAGCTGCAGTGGGAATTGTCCAGTCAGTACATTTCCTAAGAAATGGAAAAGGCTCCACTACATGGTTAGAACTTTTGAGAAAGTTCAGTGAGCATTTACTACGAATTTTGTAAGTGCTTCCACCAACTGTCATATTTTAAAAGCAGCTGCTCATGTTTTACTTTGTTTTACAAATGAACAGATACACCTTTTCTGAGACAGCTCTTTGAAACAAGACAGCCTGTCTCTAGTGCTACCTCCACCCACAGCCGCAGTAACGTGCTGGCAACAACAGAGAGCAAATGTCATTGCTCTCAGCAGCACTTGCACCCTTGACAGATCACTTCTCAGAGGGAAACCTCTTGATCATCTACTTGTTACATTTAGAAGTGGGTGCTGGAAAAGACAAGGTAACACAATTCAAGCCAGGATTAAACCTGGCTGAAAACTAAGGCTGGCAAGAACTACTTTTCCTCTTGTTTTGAAATTTGGTTTCAATCCAGAGAAGATCAAAGTCCTTTTTTTTCAGAGTTCTCAGAGGCAAAAAAGGCCAAGGGCCCAAGAATTGTCCTGGGAGATTTGTGTTGCAGGCACTGCTGGTACTAATACCTGCACTGAGAAGCTGGAGATCCTGTACTACATGCATTACAAATAAAAAAAAATAAAAAAAAAAAGAAAAAGAAAAGAACTGTCAACTGACCCTTCTTGTAGGTGAGAAAATTCCTGTAAAGCTACAAGTCATAGTGACCAGAGTACAGACAAAAAAAAGGCAATGTGAGACCAATCATCCAAGTCCCTAAAACATCTATCAAGCTATACCCAGGCCTAGCACTCTATACCAGGCTCTCTGAGCAAGAAACAGTTTTTCCTATTTGTATTCAAACTATTTAACCATTTGGATTCAAAATTTTCTGTGAGTGCCCATGCAACTTTGCATGTTGAGTCAAATAAAGTGCATGTAGCACTTCAGTCCTGGGATGCCCTCACTTGGAAATCTGAATATGTAATTTAATCCTTGTCTGTTGAGTGTGTTATATTTCACTGCAAGAGTCTCAAGTTTGTTTTATTTGTTTTGTTTTGTTTTCCCAAAAGACTGAAAAATCTTGAATGAAGACAGGCAAGTACAGCCTTGCAATTCAAAAGCTGGCAGTGCATTCCTTATGAGTCCTCATAAGAAATGCAGGAAGCAAAGGGAAAGTCCTTACTTATACTTAGGAAAAAAAGAATAAAAAATAGTGTCACAGTAATATTACTTAGCATGAATTATTAGAAAGGCAAGCTCACATCAAAGAAGGCATTGCCAGCAGAGATAAAACAGTTTTATTTTATCAGCTCCAAGTATGACTTCAGTGACCCCAGTTCCAGGGAACTGTTCACGGTAAAAAAAAAGATACATATATTTGTATATATCTCCCAGGGAAGAGTTGAATTTACAGGGGTCTTAGCCAAGATTCAGAGCAAGAATTGAGAGGCAGTCTCCCAAAGCCTAAGGAAATGTTAAGAAACTACTATTAGAGAGGGAGGTCAGCTCCTGGCTGAAGAATTTGTGTCCTTGATAAGGTAAACATTTTGCTACCTTATGACAGTACCTTGAAAAGAGTTAAAAACCTATTGCTAGTGAGCACTCAAGAAGGTTAATTAGTGCCAAAATGTATCATGTCAGGTTCTCCTTTGCTACCCATCGTGTTCTCCCTTTTCCACAGGTGAGGGCAGTAAGAACTCAGTGGGCCAACTGTGCTAGGCAGCATCCAAGCAATAGAAATATATCCTCCGGGGTCATAATTCACTCCTTTTTAATTTATCAAGTCTTCACTGGAAAAATTAACTTAACAGTCAGTAATCATTTTCTATTACAAAAATTTAATTTTACTTGTGGTACACAACTCATCAGTTGCTATAAGGGAGCAGCGCTCCAGACAGTACACTACTAAATTCTGTCACATGACTTGCCTGGACAGGATCAGTGCAGATTAATCACAACTCATATGTACATGAGACCAAATGAATCCCTTCCTTTGCCCTTTAGAAACTCATAGTTGTTAAACCTAATCTAATCTAGGAAGAGTAAAATATTTAAGTTGTAGGAAGAAATCTCTTCAACATACAACCTCACCTGGCAGACATCTCTACATGCATCACCTTTCACAGGGAGCCAGAAAACAGTACGATTTCTAAAGAAATACTCCAGATTCTGTATTTAAGTGATTACTTGCTTCACCACCCCTTCCATACTCCCATGATCACAGTCTCCCTGAGTTCTGCCACAGTCAGAGTTTACATCATACCTTTCAACTTCCTTCACATCAGCTACAGTCTACAGCAGCCACGGGCAGAGTAACTTCCCACTGATGCGTGTTTTCTATTCTGTTCAGTCCCACTGCTCAAGTACTGCATAGGCTCCTGTCCATAGTGATACATGTTTTGACCATACACAAACACTGATGGGGGTCAACAGCAATTTTCCCTTGAAATTCCTCCCATCCCGCAGTAGAAATGTGTTTGTTGCATGTGAGCCAATACAGAACTCCCTGGCAGAGATGGGAAAGGCCAAAACTCAGATCGTGGTATGCACACATTGTGCCATAACAATGCCAGAGGGATAGAAGGCTTGGATCAGTAGCTGTATAAGTATTTTGCAAGAGCCTAGACATTATTTAAAAAATCCTAGTACCAGAAATTCAAAGGGAAAAAAATGCTTCAGAAAAGTTAGGTATATAACTGAAAGCTAAAGAATACTTCTATAGCATTAAAGAGAGACAGAGATCTGCCATACAGATTTAGTTCTGCTTGGTGTATCACATCACTTGCTGAGAAACTAGGTAGAAATTAAATTGGCAGCTCAGTCATAGGGAGAGTGCTGTTAGCAGAATTAATGTATGCATTTACCTTATAGTATCATTTTTAAGTTCTCTGTGCCTTTAATTCCCTCTCTGAAAATGGAGATATCTCTCATTTTTATCCCAGGTCTGCATCTTCTGTATTTGACAAAGTCATGTTTCATATTGACATCAATTTTTTGAAAAGTTTTTTCCTTATGTTGATGTTCTTGTTTCAAGATTTTAAGGGGATTTTCATAAAAGTATTTTTATTTCATTAATTTGTAGCAAATGCTTTCATTTCTTTCATTGAGCTTTTCCAAGTCATTCTGTCTTTGAGAGGACCCTTAGGCCTGCTGCCAATTTCAGGCTAGCCTGACAGCACAGAGAGAAGAAAGTTATTAGTTTGAAAACCAGATAAATCTCTGGTGGAATTAGCTTTATGATCCAGGCAGAGCTGATGTGCAATGCTGGTAGTAGCAAGGATCATGGTCCCAGTGCTAGCATGTTCCTAAAAAGAATCTGAAGCACCACTTCCTGCATCACATCCCAACTTTCTGCGTCAGTAAGGAAAAAAGAGAAAGCTATTTTACCTTGATTGAAGCCTTTGGAGAAAAGAGAAGCTGCCCTTAGGTGACTTGTTCCAACAAGCCTTAATTCTGAAATCTCCCTTCTTATACTAATTACCTTCAATTAGAAAAATGATTATTCCCAGATTTTATATAATGCCACCACTGTGGAAGAGGTCAAGATCTCAGTCTTATGACTGCTGAAAGATGAGCTGAGTTCAGTATCTAATGGAAAAGATAAAAGTATATTTTGTATATTTATTTTTAGAGAGTAAAAACTTTTCAGTTCACATTTCAGAGCTTTTTTCCACATCCAAAAACAACAAGAGGAAATGAGAACTGCTCTCCTCAGCATTCTGTAAAAGCCAACAAAAAAAGCCATTAGAAGATAGACCAGTATCACCAGAAACAGCTGGTTTATAAGCCAATAGATCAATTGGCTTAACAAATGAGAAAGCCCTGCATGCTAGCATTTTCTTTATGCAATTCCCCACTGCTTTGAATCCACATATAAAGACTGAAATCCTGTCTGTTGTGAACTGAATAGGGCAAGGATTTCTCCCTAAGGATAGCTTTTTAGATAAATGCTGAAGTGAGCTTACTGTATAGAACAAAAGGCACCCAGTTTGCCTTTTGGAGAAGGATGAAGAAATTTTGTCTAGTAGGTTACCTAGGACCTGACTTGGCTGCCAGAGGGAATGACATTCACTGTAACTATTCATTATCTATTGATTCTTTAGCACTGAGTCCAGTTCATGAACCCACTTTTTCCCCTCTGTATAATACTTATATAACACAAAATGACAATTTTCTGTGTATGAAATATTTTACCTTGTAGATTGCATATAGAAAAAGTAATAGATTGCAAATGGAAAATAACTATTTTATGTTCCCTCTTTCTTTCCTTTTACAAAGGTGCAGGCCTGCAGACCTTACTTGAAGTCTGTGTTTCTACTATATAGTATTTAATGAAAATTAAATGTTTGAGCCCAGGGGCAATTGCTATATGTATTTTTGAGAGAGAAAAATCCAAGAAAATTAAAGATATTAAGGACTAAGATCCAGACTTAAGAAGCTACTTAAGCAGGTATTTAATTTAAAAGACAGGAGTAATCTGGGGTGTGGTGGGGTTTTTGTGGGTTGGTTTTCTTTCTTTGTTTTTAACAGACATGGGCATTTATTTTTCTTTTAAGCTGAAGAGTCTCATAAAATCACCTGAACACCGACTGCAGTCAGAAAAGCCTGAATATTTAAAGACTTAGTGACACTTCTGGAGTCAGGCATATAATTATTATCAAAGCAGAGTCATAAAATCTACCATAAAGATTTCTGTGAAGTTCCTTTGACATACAAAAATGGCTCTGAGTTAGGATCCGTATGCTGTGTTGTCCCAATGCAGGACAATGCTGTAATTAATGTACAAATGTAATATTGGCAAGAATTCCTGCCTCCCCTCCCAGTTTCTAATCCAAACAAGAAAAAAAAAAAAAAAAGAAAATAAAAGAAAAGAAAGAAAAAGACAAGTGCAAAATACCATCAAATGTAATTTGTGATGCATCCAACATGTGACAGAGCAAAACTAGGACTCAGCTCTTCTGGGTCCCAGTCAAGTGCTCTATCCTCTGCACCAAATGATCCTCCTGATAAATGTTATGTCTAGGTTCAGTTGTCTCGAGAGAAAGCAAAATCCTTGCGAATTTACAGTGATGTTATCTCAATCCCTCTTAGCAACAAAAAAACTTCTGCCTTTTTAGGAGTTTGAAATGCAAAGGTAAAGCTTTGCTCTAGGGCTGTGCTATGATGAGAGAGGAGACAGAAATTGCTACTCGCAACCCAGAAGGAGCTGGCTCACAAATAGGTTGAAAGAAATACACAAGACTTGAGGAACAAGAAGTGTTATTAAGCAAAAGTGCTACTTGAAATTGGGAATCTTTGAGAGCTTGTGGTTTTCTTTATCTAACTTGTTTTGTGACATTCTTGTCTGAACATTCGACTAATGTGTTAGGTAATCCTCACGCATAATAGCAAGATTTAGGGAAAGGACAAAGCGTGTCAGCTAAATCTTCAAATTCTTTTGCCTTCAGATACTAGTCGTAACTCTTAAATGTTACTTGAGAACTGTTTCTGGCACTGAGTTATTACACAGATGGTCCCAATGTAGGATTAATCTGTTGCCATCCTGGCATGCTGCTGGCACTGCAAAGCTCTTTGCATGTGGTTGTAAATGAGGCTGCTGTGAACAGCCAGAGCTTTTAAAGGCAGGAGCTCTTTCTCCTGGCTCTTCCGCATGTTGCTCTCACTGGAGCGCACAGAGAGGTCACCCACAGAGGCTACAGCTGTGGAAAATTTCACAGCATGAATCTGAACTCCTGGGAATAACTCTGACGACCATGCTGGAGTCAGGAAGGGAAACCACTATTTGCTGAACACATTACCTATTGGTGGTGTTACCAGTAACACAGGAGTTAATTATAGCATGTATGTTACAGTGTTTACCAAGTGTAACTAACTGATATGGTACAGTCTTCCAGTGCAGCTAACTCAGTACCAGTCTATGTGAGAAGATAAATCTTCCAAATTCAACCAGATTCACTCAGATCATCCTAGAATATAAGCTCAACTACACATTAGAGGAAGAAATACCATTTTAAAGCCAGAGAGTAAAATAACTTGGAATGACAGTGAATTGTTCCCATGTGGTAAATTGTCACCACCTGGAGTCTTGTGTCACTGCACAGCCTTGGGATCTGCTGGTAGTGTCCTCACAGCAGGTGCTGACACGTGCTAAGGGCTCCGTGCAAGCATCGTAACAACTGATGCTTGAACTGAGACTGAACGCCAGTGCGTCTCTGTGCCACTTCAATGGGAAGGAAGGTAACTCAGCTCCATCTGTCATTAATTTGGGTAACATTGTGTAGAAAAACTGAGAGACAGCTATAAGGCTATGAAGGGTGTTCATTTTCTTTGGAGCAAAGACACAGTAATGCAGCACTCCGTTGGCTAAATTCTCCACAGTATTCTGGCGTTAGCATCAATGAAGATAAGGAAACTGGTCAGCAGGAACCACCTCTCTATCTAAGGGTGATACACTAGTTGTTCAGATCCAACAAACCACATACAAGTATATCTAAGCTTTAGCTGTACACTGGAATTTATTTCTATTCATTAAACGTATATAAAGACACAAGAGCACACAGACTTAAGTCAGCAGGTGAACCTCCCCATGTTAGAAGAGTTAAAAACATGACACAACCCTAGAACTGATTTAGCTTTCTCCCAGTAACAAATTTTTCCCTGTGTGATCAGGTGCTCAGTTGGTCTCAAGCACATTAACCATTCCGTTCAAAAAAGTTTTTGAATAGAAATGCAAATAAACCTTTCCAGTCTTGCATCCTTAAACCAACATTGCCATGATGGGTTCTCTTTCACAGGGCACAGCCTGATAGTTTTCCTATGCTGTTGTCACTACAGACCTTGTATGCAGCTACAGCATGCAATGTGGAGCATCTTACCTAGACCTTGGCCATAACTCATGCAACTGAGTCAATAGGCTTGCGGCAAATGAGCAAAGCTTATGCAAATGCTTAAAATTAAGCATGAGTTCGAGTACTCTACTACAACACGGTTTTCTCAGGAATGATAAATGTGAAAAACATGGAAAAGCAGGGCAAGTCCACGTGGATTGAAGACATAAGAAAACAATTCTTCGACATCGGACGAAGTATTTGCATACATTACAGTGGCCTTTGGATTGTGAGGTTTAATACCTTTCTAAGGCATATTATTGATGAAAAAAGGAAAAGCATGGAAGCATGCCTTTAAGAGAAACACAAGTGGTCTTACAGAAGTAATTTGTTTGCAATTATCTCCTATTTCTGAGTCCAGCTTTCAAAATAACATCTGCAGTGAACCTCACTTGCAAACTTTATAACCATAAACTCTGATTTTGTGAAGACACCCTTCCACCTTCTGTAAATGGCAGCATTATTAAAGCCCTTACAAACAGATAAATCTATAACGGTGCTGCAGAGTTCATCCTTTTGCAAGTTACACATGATTTCAACACATGCCATGAGGAGAATATGAACATTCTCTCAGTGGATATGACAAACCCCATCAGCACAGCTAAGGTAAATTATTATTAACAGCCCATTTACTCCTACCAGCATCTACTAAATCAGTTGAAGATGACAGTTGGAGGTATCAGGGTGACAAATTCAAGTCAGGCATCCTAATGGAGCTACAAATCTGGACTCAGATCATCTGATAAATAAAACGACAAGTACGTACATGCAGACAGTGCAGCATTCCAATAGAATCTAGTATGTCTTGGGGCCATCCATATGCTCCACCATATGTCCATGAGGAGAGGGGTCCAGAATTACAGTGTCTGGAAAGGGTAGGTCTTCCAGGCTCTCAAGATACCAGCCAGGATCCCAATTTTGCTATATTAATTGGTGTGTAAGCACCTGTATTCCTTCCAACAAACTACTGATTTTAGCTCAGAGGGCAAATACTGAACACAACCAACTGTTTGCTGATTCAGAAGCTGGCTCAGAAGCTGGCTCCCACAGGGCAAGTTCTACTAGGGAAGAAAAGGTTGCTCTGGGTTGTGTTTCTTCCGAGCCAATTCAACTTCTGTGTATTAACCAAAAAGAAGCTGCAACAACAGAGTTGTTATCATGTAAAACAACACTACTGATGAGCACCTAGAACATTGGACTGGATTTTAACAGCACAGCATAGGGGAATACAAGTTTCAACTCGCTCAGTAGAAGACAGGCTGCTTTACTTTGCCTTCTATTCTGTTCCTCACATTTTTGGGGGGTTAATTGGCTGCAGTGTATTTTCACATCTCAGTCCTACCTTATCGCTGTCCACCGTGTTTTGGGATGTCCTGGATGCAATGGAAATGGTGTCAGGTTGACTGCTGCCATCTCCTTGGCTGTCTGCATCATCTACTCCATCTCTGTAAAAGACATAATAGGGAAACAATTCTCACTTAACATACCACCTTGGAATACACACAACTTTATAGGTGGATTTGAGAAGTGCTGAGTCAGCGTGACAGAGTTGGCTTTGTGCTAAAACTACCTCACTGATGTAGCCCATGTTACTACGTAGCTTGAAATTTAAAATGTCATCCTCAGCCATGGGGTTGGGATTAGCACATAATCACAGCTTTCGTTGCTGAAAACAGGACGGCCATCACCTGCACATTTACAGCCTAGAAGACTGCGGTGTTCAGAAATAGCTCTGTAATGAGGGTATCAGGAAGAAATTTTCCTTGAATTCTTCCTTAACCAAAACCATTCAGCCCAGGCTACATGTGATATGGAAGGAAGAGGTATTTCTGTTGTCTCACACAAACCACATCTTTGGGAATTTAATACTACACCATAAAAATTATATCCAATCAAACAGAAATAAAGAGTATAGAGCTCTGCAGGTCTACCTCTATGAGTCTGCTAGCAGAGGGTATTTTACTCCCTTTTGTTGCATAGATATAGTTGTCCTAAATGTTTACTGGTCTTTCCAAATAAACATTTAAATAATACAATACATCTATTTAAGGACAAAGAGAAAAAATCCTTTCTGTACTAGAAAACTCTTGTATTGGTACATGGCCCCAGGAAGAAATGGTGCCTGGATCTCTGCCTTGCTACAGGTCTCCTGGGTGAGCTTGGTTACTTATGCTTTGGATGCCTCTATAATACATCCTGAAGTAAGAGAGTGGTAAAACTTGAGGAAATGGAGATGCTCAAATTACAGATGGCTTTTGGAATGCCAACATGACAGCAAATGGACAATTCATTTTATATAACTTCTATTTAACCCAGGATTCAAAGCAGTTGAGGAAAAAAAATGAGTATTACTTCACAGGCTGAAATGAGTTTGTGTTTGACAATGAAACATGTATTCTATCCGCTTGTCGTTCTCCACTATATTGTCATCAGCAGCTGAGATTTTCATTGTCAAACAATTCCAAATGTCAGCCAGGGGAAAAAAAAAAATCTGTTAATACTCAATGTGAAGAAGTAAACTCTCTACTTTGGGAAAGAAACATAACCTTGGAGTCTGAAGACTTCTTGCTGTTCATTTCTCTTGAATACTTTGGAGTACTAAAATAAAAGACCTTTGTATGTATATCACAGAAAAGCTTTCTAGCTACTTTTTCCAAGACAACATATAAATAAGCAAAGCAGATGAAAACTGCTTTTGACTACAGTAAGAAAAAGTAAGTGAATCCTGTAAGAAGCCCACAGACGCTACATTGCTATTGGTGAAAAAAACACTAGTGATTTCACATTGTATGGAATGACTGAGGTTACCTTCTACTGTTGTTTCGTTGCTTTGCTGGTGTCTTGGGGAGCTGAATTGGCTCTTTCAGAGCTCCTTTCAGATGGATAATCCTTTCTTGAATGACTTCCCGGATATTTTTGATCCATTCCTGTTTTGTTTCAATACTGGATGCCTAAAATTCCACAAGGCAGAAAGACAGTTTATCATATTCCCAGCATGTCACCTCCTATGTAGAAGAATTGTGTCTGGCTGATGAAAATGCATGATTAACTGTTTCTCCTCTGCTGTATCGGTTTAGCTGCTGGAGTACCCAGTAACCCCAGGAGAACTGAGGGTATTTTTACCAGACATACTTTGCAAACAACAGCAAAGCAGTTAAGCTCTGGATAAATATATTTAACGGTAGCAGTACAGCACACTCTGTAGAGGGGAAATAGGTTATCAGTGCACAGCTAGGTTTTTCTTGGACAAAATAATTATAACATGAATTCTTCATTAGAAACTCACTTGACAGAAACGGCTATCAGCTCTGGAGGTTTGAGGAATAGGTTCATTGTCAATAAGGCCAGTGGCAAAGGACTAAGAGAATTACACCTCCCAGCTAAACACCCTGAGACATGTGCCCTGTGTCAGTGTGCAGCTCCTTCACCCAGCTTGCAAAAGGAGATGGTATTTCAGCAAGGCTGTACCCTGCACTGTCTTGATTTCTGCTGAGGTCTTAGAGATGAATTGCTCCTGATGCAGGCATGACCCCACTGACAAGACATGGAAGCCATGTGAATATGAGGAGGGAAGAAACTGACCTTTCATTTAGTGCTCGCAAGGCATGAACTAGCGGCTCTAAAGGCAAAGAAAACAAGCAGAAAGACTTACTTTCAGCACTGTTTTATTGTCTGAGGAAGGTGTTCGTCCAGACCACAAAGCAAATTTACAGGGATCTCCTTCAACATGTTCAGTCACTCCCAGTTCTGAGGTCTAGTGTGGAGGAGAGATGATGAGATATTTCATATATATGAAGCTTTATGAGTCCAGATAACTTTACATTTGCAGGGAGAAGTGGGGAGGCAGGGATGGATAAGGGAGTAAGATCTTGTCTCTGCATTGCTATACACAGATAAAAGAAACAGAAAACCAGCATGGGATGGCAGGGAAATGAATCCAGGCTGGAGTGATCCTCCTTGCATTTCCCACCCACCCTTCACATCTCACAATCTCAAACCCCTCCAAACTCACTGGCATCCGTGTAAGCCCCACAAGGCCCAGAACCAGCCCTTCAAGGTGGCATGAGGATGCCTAGCCCAGTATGGGGACATGTGAGTTATCCCCTAAACACCACCTCTACCTACAAGAAACACCACATCCAGAATATTTTCTTTGCAGCCACACCTACCAGCAACTTGTTCTTGTAAACATATTTTGTGTGTCCTGAAGAATCTTTGATCTCTTTGCTAAACACCAAAGAGATTTCAAAGAGAAACAAATGCCTCTCACGGCCTTTCCGAATGAGAGACTTGGGATCCCACACTTGGAAGGAATCCTGAAGAATCAGCTCTCCTTGGACGTCCAGGTTCTCATCAAACCCTAAAACCACAAAATACATTGGCTTGTATTTGTTCCTGGGACCAGTAATGCCCAGAAACACCAGAGCAGTAAGGAATTGAATTAAAAGGGTCTTTCTTTTTTTTTTCTGCATATTCCGAAAGGACATTGATGGGCATCCATTGCCCCAGTGAAAATATTTGTCTTTTTTTTTTTCCCTACTGCAATGATATCATTATTTCACCAGACACAAATACGTCTTATGTGCTAAGTGAGACTGTTGCTAAGCATAGTAGTAATTAATTAAAGATAAATACCATAAAGTTTTCAGTGGGGGTTACTGTACACAGAACTGCAATGCAAAGAACCTTATGCATGTTAATGTAAATTCAGAGAAACACAATGTGCAGTGGCTGGAAGTGCCCCATCAAAACATGATGCCTTCAGGCATGCTAACCCAACCTTCAAGGGCCTATGAGTCCACAGCAGTGGCATGGGGGAGCTACATCTATGAGAACAAATTGCTATGGTGTCTGAAACAGGATTTCCAGAAGAAGTTTCTCATCTTCCAAGCTGCATGTGAAAAACTTTCACATGGCTGAGAACCGCAGTAATACCCATAACTGGGAGGGCTGAGGGAAAAAGTCATCCCTAGTACAAAGTGCCCTCCAAGCTGCTGTCTCAGCAGCCTGTGGGTCACACTTCTCTCCAGAGCTGGGGACTGCTCCTCCACCAGCATAGTCTGCTCTTGTCCATGTCAGATAGTCCCGGGAAAGCAGGAAGCAGTCCTGATCCCTGCTCCAAATATTCAGGAATAATGTTTTATTCAGAAGACAACTGTCCAAGTGATTGTCTACACGAACAAAGTCATCCCTGTTTCTTTATTAATACCTGGTGCTGGTCATACCATGGGGACAGATTATCCAGGTTTATTTTGGGAAAGCTTGCTTTTCACCAGACACAATACCTTTATAGTGTTTCTACCTATGCTGGGTCAGTTTGCCTCCCTGCAATTTTAATCATAGAATCATAGAATGCCCTGGGTTGGAAGGGACTTCCAAAAGTCATCTAGTCCAACCCCCCTGCAGTAAGCAGGGACATCCTCAACTAGATCAGGTTGCTTAGAGCCTCGCCAAGACTGGTCTTGTGCTGCTTTGCTACTGGCACCATTTCCTTTTCTTGCCTGGGTTAGTACTCTTCTCGTTTCCTGGTTCTGACTCAAGCCAAACTGTGAATGACTTCCCAAGGCCAATAAAATATTTGAGAGACAATAAAGCATCTCTGTCTAGAATAATTTTTTTAAATCTTAGAAATATTTGACACATCAAAAAGCCAATAAAAGATTTAATTGGGGGGCAATCAAAATATTTTCTTTTCTGTAATTTTGAAATACTTTTTTTTTAACCTTTGGGATAACTATACTAACATTTTGAAACACAAGCTGTTTGACTCAGAAAACCAGAACTCTTTCTTTTGAAATGTTGAGACAGTATTTAGAAATGTTTTTATCCAATAATCATTATGGCTGCCAGCAGCTTAACTGATACTGTTTCAGGAAGGGGTTTTTGCGTTTCATTAAGTAAGAATTTTTTAACCAAATGTATATATTGTATATGCATACATATATATACACACATATGTACATATATACACACATATTAAAACATGTACACACACACATAATATATAAATAAATAAACCCCCCCCCCAAACTTCCCAGTCAGATTTATTCTTCCAAGACTTTTGGAGAAATATCAGAAAGGAGCTAGGAAGTACTTGAAAATTATGATCAGTCAACAGTACTGCTACAGTCAACCTGTTCTAGCTCTCTACACAAGTTACAAGAAAGCGTCATTTATTGGCAGGTCCCTCCCTTGCCCCAGCCACTTGCCCCTCTGCTACCTTCCAGCATGCTGACGTGCATTGCATCGTTGGCCTTCTTTGGCACACTGAGCATCACTTCCAGACCATCCTTGAGTTCTCCTTTGCCCTCCTCGCAGCAGGTCAGCAGTTCCTAAGAAGCAATGCAGAACACCTCTAAAGAAACTCTGCCCAACATGCTGGCTTTATGTCCGACTTTTTTACCTGGTACATGCAACTGTTTCACTAACAGGGACAGGAGAAAGCTGAACTGCATCAAAACCCACGGTGGATGCTCACAGATAGTGGGGGATCAAATGGGAATGACTATAAAAGAAGACAAGACAAGGTGCTCTCAAGTGAGACGGCACTCAGAAGATTTCTGGGGACTTGTGTCTGTGCTGCAGTCATTTGTCAGTGCCACTGTATCAGCCGGGTTGCAGGACCCCTGCCTGATGCTGCAGTGTTGGTGAGTACCACAGTTCAGGCAGGGCTGGCTGTGTGCTGTGCCCAGGGCATGGAGGTGCAGGAAAGATTCACTTGAGGAGACTGAAGAGGTGATGACTGAAGGGGTGTTTTAGCCTTCCGATCAGCAGATGGTTTGTGGAGTGCAGTGTCACTGTCCCACAGCACTCAATAGACTGTGGTAAACCACTAGACTGTGTGTTGTTTCAGTAAACTGGTACAAAGCACATATTTGACAAGTGGAATGTACTCAGTCAGTACCTTCCTAGTACAGCATATCATTCCTTTGGTATATAGACAGGCAGCTTTAAAGAGATGCAAGCATCGTATCTGTTCCTAGATTTTCAAAGTCAGAATCTGTCTCTTATCCCTCAGATATTTGGTTTTCCCTGGTTTACTAGTTTTGAAGTGAATACTGACTACATTAGATCTAAAATTCACCTACTCAAAAGATACTGCAAAAACCTGTAAACAATTTACAACAAAGCAACACAGGTGTTTGGGTTTTTTTTTGTGGGAAATGTTAATGTTTCACTTGGAAGTCCTTGTTTTGTGTATAAGCTTTTTCCTCCTTTTCAAACACAAACATGTTAGCTCCCAAACAGAACCTAATGCCAGTGAAGGAGTCTCAGTTACGAGTCGGTGAAATTGTCCGAAGTTCATTACTGCTGTTATTGATGCTTTTAATCAAAGTATTCTGTCACAAACTTAGCAAGAAGGAAAGCAAACAGTTCTGTCACCCCTTTGATTTCCCTTTCTCACTTTTTAGGGTTAAGTCCACCCGGATGCAAAAAAACCACAGTTGAAACAAGTGATCAGTTTTTTACTGTTTGTTGGGGTTTTTTTGTCTGTTTTGTTTTGTTTTTCTTTCTGCTAAGTCTTTTCTGTTAAAACACTCAACCTGATTTCACACTTTGTTGCTGTGCTCAGGCCTGGGAAGTAGCAGTAGCAGCTCAGCAGCAGCTGCTTGCAGGTCATGAGCAGGGGATGAAGCAGCTCCCTTAAGAATGAGTTAACTCCTTATGCCTGCATGAGCTGATTTGAGCAGCTCACTAAGGTACCTTCAGCAGGAGTTGATATTTTGTGATCCTCTGGACAGGCTTGATTAAATAAGAAGAGATAGAGTTGGCCAGACCATGTCTTTGCTGAATTTCCTAGAAGAGATAAAACCAGCAGTCAGTCGGGGAAAACTATTAACCTCCTGCCACACAGAACTACCCACAACTAATTTTATCTCTGAAACTCTGCATTTCTTTGCTTAGCTTTCTAACTCTCTTTAAAAAGCTCACATGCAAATAACTGTTTTCAGAGAGGCTGGCAATAAACTGCAGAGTCCCCCTAAGGCCAATCAAACAGCAGGGGTCCTGTGCAAGTCAAGCTAAGCCCATGTTGAATAAAATATACAGGCTTCAATTCAAATATGACTTATCTGTCACGTCATCTGGTTTCTCCTAGCTATGAAGGCTGAAAGCACAGTCTTAACATTCAATTAAAATGGAGTGACATTAAATTAAATTGCATGCGTAGGGTGTAATTAAGCTGTCTAAACATAAGCATGTAGTACCATTTGAAAGCCCTGGGGTAGCTAAAATATCCACATGGGAGTAACAGGTCTGACATAGTGCTGACAGACCTAAGCTATTCTGAGGTGGCACCTGGGGACCAGGAGAGATACCCTTATGATACATTTTACAGCACTGAATACTTGTGTTTTGTCACCTGAATCTCAGCTAAAATGTCTGTGCTCATCAGTGTGATGTGCTCATGAACTTCTGGTGACATTGCAGATGAGGTGAGGTCTGCAAAGGGCCCAGCTGCTTCCTTCCAAGTGGTTCCAGTGGGAGTTAGGAGCTCCTGAAAATCCTACAGGACCCTAAATGCACATGTTCAGCCATCTAAAGGACTTCAAACTCATGCTCCTGGCCCATCAGGAAAACCTCAGTTCCTACAGGAGCAGATGGGGAGGAGGAATGGCACTTATCTCCAGCTACTGGAGGGTAAATTTGAGGCTGTAAAGGAAAGGAGTTCCAGAAGATGAAGGGGGAAGAGCTGCCAAGAACAGAGATTTTCTTTCTGTATACAGTCTGATTTTCTGCTGACTACTAGGGATGTTACTGGGTTTTTTAGCTCCAGTGTTTATGCTGGGAAGCAAAAATAGCCATTTTTCACACAATATGCCAACAGATTTGATTTTTTTTTTTTGTTTTGTTTGTATTAGGCAGGTTTGTTTTAGAAAAAATATCTCTGGTGCCATGAACAAGACGGAAAGGCGAAGGGGCTCTGTGTGGAGGTTAATGGAGTTTGCATGAAGCTGAGTCATGGCTGGCTCCAAACAGGGACACTGTCTGCAGAGCATATGGCTGGGACTCGGTAACAGCGGGAGCCAGCAAGACCTCGGCCACGTCTGTGAACTTCCTGGAGCTGGCTAAGCACACTTGTTTTTGAAGGACCAAAATAATGAATTTAGCACTTTTTCTTCCTCCCAGCTCTCTGAATAGTACAGCATGCTCCCAGCAAGATGCCTCCCCTTTAGGCAGTCCTTGCTCTGCCAGGTCAGACTGTGTGGAGACAGAGAGGGCTGGTGGAGTGACAGCTGTCCCTGCTGCACAAGAAACCTGCAGCAAGGAAGTAATAGTACAGCTACATGACAACCAAACAAATACACTGCTGGGAAAGGGACATTCTCCCTGCAGCTTCTCCCTCTGGTCCCTGAAGTACTGAAGTAAGATGGCAGCTGCTGGAGTGTGTCTTGGGTTGGATTTGATACAACTGGAGACGCCTGGATTTACTGTGGGTGGAGATGGAAATGGGGCAGATCTGTGCAGGCTAGAGCACAGTAGCATAGACATTTCTCACACACTAAGTAACATGAAGCACAGAGATATCTGAGCTAGCTTTGAAGCAGTTAGAAGAACTGAGCTGAAAAGTAAAATCACTGTACAGAGTTAGTTCTGATTTCACTCAAACCCAGAAAGCAGGTTTTAGAAGCAAGCTAGCCACAAGGCTCTGTGCTCTCTACTTTGCCCTGCTCCCTGTTTAAAGGAAGCTTGGCTCACATTATAGCACACCATGGCTCACCATTAGACACAACTTTAGTTATTCCTTGGGTGGAAAAGTGTCCCAAAAGCCTGGGAGAAATGAAGGTATCTGACAGACACCATGTGCTGGCAGTTGTCCGTTGCAAACCAGATGCGCTGCAGAACAGGATCAACATGTAGTCTTACATGCAGTGACAGAATCCCAGACAAACACCAAAAATATCCACTGTGCAGGGCAGCACAGGACACTCAGAGGCCCTTGGATGGACAACATGGAGACAGGAATACTTAAATACAATTTCTATACCGTAAGAATTGCTGGACTTACCATGAAGCAGCGATAAAGTGCCCAGATTTTGTGTCAAATGGCTAGAGATTTACAAATGAAGATAAGTCCTCTAACTGTGGCTAATGCATTGGATTGAACGGCTCCTAGGGGATTTCTGGAGGGAGACAGCCAGCTTTCTTTTTTTGCACAGGCATCACTACGTAACCCAGCACAATTCCCACCAATTTAAGGCAAATATCTCCCCTTGCAAAACAGCAGATGCTGACACGTGAATATTCACTATTAGGAAACATCAGGCAGGTTTTCCAGCCCACATACTGAGCCGAAGTGGAAAAGCTTAGCAGAGGAAACGTTTTTAACCTGTGCGAACGACACTGATAGCCGCCTAAGGCAACTCAAATCCTCCACGAGTCACCAACCAGTACAAACCATTCAACAGGCTCAAGCGCCACCTCCTGGAAATTTCCTTTCAGTTCAATTCTACTTTTAGACCACTTGGTTAACAAGGCAAAAACACAAGGCAACAGAAAAAGGTGTTCATCACTTTTCTTCTGGCTCATGTGACATCTTTCCGTATTGAGGTGAACTGAAATGCTGTAACCATTGGCACGTACAAAACCCAGAGGAGCCGACTGATGTCAGCTGCCGACCACACCACAGGTTGAATCTTGCTGAGCGGTCACATTTGTGAAATGATTTTCAGTGCTTTGGAAAAGAAGTCTTAGCATTTTTTGCATAGAGGCAACTAATTAAAGCTATAAGCTAGCAGACAAAGATGGCAAAATGGATGAGATTCAAAAACCAGAGGAAAGCTTAGTTTAAAAGTACTCAAAAACTTTAAAAATTTTTCTCAGCCTACAAAACTGGGACTGGAGCCTGCAAATTTTTATCACCAAGTGCAGCACTTGTAAGGGAAATAGTCTAATTGCAGTCAGTGGAGTCCCCTACTAGCATGACGAAGCAAATGTTTAATAGGGTGGGTAAAATCTACTGAACAGGATCTTGTTTTGGACTTAAGGATTTCAGGTCATAAAATATAATGGGATCTGCTTTTCATTTTACTGCTAAAACCTGAAGTAGAGAGGAGATCTAAACCAGATCTTTAGGAAGGACTGGATCTAAAAAATGCACAAAAATTTCCATAAGAATGTGAGTCTCCATTGAAATCAACTTGCCATACTGATGAAGATCACACATCACACCACAGCCTATCAGTTTTCACAGCATGTGATATCTGAAGTGGAATGAAAAAACCAAATGCCAAAGCGCAAAAAGGCACCGATTGCTCAGATGTAGAGAGGAGGTGTTTCAGCTGCACTACGCTTGCTGAAGGAAAATGGCAATGGCTGCTTACATCAAAGAAAGTTCCTGCATGTTCCAGGATGAGCTGGCTGGAGTCAGGCTTGTTTTTGCAGTAGGTGACATACATCTGAAATTTATCTGCCTGTGAAAACAAACATCAAGGGAAAAGCAAAATAAGCTATTTCTCTGCTCACAGAGTCTTCCGTTAAGGCTCATCAGGATAAATGCAGGTGATAAAGCCCCACTTCTCAAAGCAACGTAAGAACCGCAAATTAAGAACAGGAGACTTACAGAGAGTTCATCCCTTACCTGAGCAGTTCTGAGGGGATTGAGGTGCACTGTGTAACAACTATGGAGGCTTTCTTTAACAAGTGTCACAGAGGGAAGGCCTAAAACTTTAATCCAGATACAGAATAATTTCTAAGAGCTTTAATGATGTTACACAGATCGTATCCAAAAGTCTGCAGGTCTCAAAACCTAGTCACAAAGTGTTGGCTCTATCTCCTACTTGCAGATAAAGTCAGCGCGTAAACTCTGGGCAAGAGACTCACTGAGCTTAAACTGGCTCGAGCCAGTATTTTTGACTTGAGACTGGCTCAGAGTTGTGGCACCGGGCCCAAAGTTGCCTTTCCTACCTTAGCTCAGACTTTAAGGGCTCAAACTTTATGTTGTGCTAGGAGTGTTTTGCATTTCATTTCCTAATGTATTTGTTTTTAAGAGGAAATTAAAAGCATCTGTGCACTCCCCTCCCTTAGAGCAGTTTTGTATTACTGAACTCTGTGTCTCAGGGAGAGGCAGGCAAACACAAGAGGAGGATGGCCTCCTTGTATTACTATTGCATATTTTATAGCAGGTATAACTAAATAACAGGACCATGCAATTGGGCAGGCAGCTTTGCATGTATGCCCATAACCATGCACACAGCTCTGGACATGTACTATTGCTAAGATGATGTATATTAAAAGTACCATGAAGACTTTGCACAGAATGGAATGCAAATGTGTCCATCTTTCACAAATATATAACCTCTTTCTTGTAATCAGTATTTCTGAACCCATTTCATCAACATTTGTGTCATGTTTTTAAATTAAAGGCCTATTTGAAATCATCAAAACACGCTCATTTTTCTGGTAAGTGAAAATTTTCCATCATGAGTTTAAAATACTAATTCCCAGCTTTGAAATATGAATAAAACCATCAGAGAAAACATGAAGATGGCTGGCTTGCCTGCTAAATATTTTGAAAAGAGAACAGCTTTCATACAGATAAATTACTGGAGCCAATTCCTGGAGCCTCCTACGCCCATGAAGACTCTTAGCATCAAGATTTCAAAGTTCTGGTGGAAATTATCCTGGCATTGGGTAATGGAATAAGAGAGCACGGCAGCTCAGCAATTTAACACTGATTTCTGAAGGAAAATGTTGATAAAATATGTTGTTCATGCCTTTGTAGAGGTCTCATGGCATGACTAATATTCTTAAAAAGCTATATTAAGATTTTAAATGTCTGTCCTCCCAGGACCCTTCACAAACAAATGAACGTCACCCTTAAATACAGGTTTGATTTGATTAAGTCCTGAGGAACCAGCAGAGGTAAAAGCTGTGCTGGTCAGTGCAGGACAAGGAGAGAGGCTCTGGAAAGCCTTCATACCACTGGTTGTGAAAAGTGTTAAAAGAGGGAACCCTTCACCCTGGAAAAGTTGAAGGACAAAGCAGCTGTAGTTTCAGATTAGCTCCTAATCTCATCACTAAGGATGTAACCTTTGCACTAATTCCCAGCTTGTTTCTGTCTGTGCTAGAAGAATTATTTGAATAAATAATGAAAAGCAGAAGCCTCATTACCCAGGTGACGAAGCAGTGACCCACATCTTCAGGCAGTTGTTCATATTTCTCTAGTTCTTTTAGAAAAATGCTGCAAAAAAAGAAGATACCAATGTAATTAGTTACGGTCAAATACCCAGGACAAGCAGAATGACCAATGAGTTAATCATTGCTAATGATCAATACTTGTATCTTTATTACAAGGTTAATCAAGTGTCCTGCCAGTGGAAAAAGTGTGTCCTTGACAAGGTATGCTTTGTTTTTTGAGCACAGTCATGCTCAACTCCACTGGAATTGAAAAGGTAGCAATCCCTAGTAGGGGACAGTGTATTCGGAACTGCAAGGTGATATTCAAGAACCAGATAGTGAGTCTTCAAAAATATGTTGTGCAGTGGTTCAGAGGAAGGTCAAAAAGAGAAGCTCAAAGCTGCCAGCTTTCCATCAAACTCAGCACACTGGACAAAGGGCAACAATTTGAACAAGCCTGACACTTCACAGGCAAGCAGTAAACTCCCAAAACACAGATTTTGTAATCATCTCTCTCCCTACACTTTGTACCACAAGTGACATTTCTGTTTGCAGATAGAGCCCTCCCTATACAATACCTGGGTGGAAAAAGGACTGTGATACAAGTTGCAGAAGGAGAAGCAATCGAGTTTGCCCTTTCCCCAGCCCTCAGTCAGGTTGGGGGATGCCTTAACAGCAGCCAAAGGAGAAGATTGTGAAGGATGCTGGTGGAGGAGATGGGAAGCAATGTATTTTAGTTGTTAGAAGTTTTAGAAAGGAAAGGATTATGCAGAAGCAGCAAGCTGGAGCAGGATGGGGCAGAGAAAGGAGAAATAATAGCAGAAAGGAACTTTGGTGCATGACTGAGGGTTAAGAGGTGGTAGCTGGGAGAAAGGGAAAATCAAAAAGGAGAGTAGTCAGGTGATGTCAGTCAGGGTCACTAAAAAGAAAATATAGCAACATGAAGAGAGGGGAAGTGGGAAGCCAAGTGGGGGGATCCTAGCATAATATTAAATAAGAGTATTTTACCCATATGACAGGACAATTCTTGTGTGCTGGAAAAGTGATTCATCTCTTACTTATAAGAAAAAGGCTTTTTTAATGCAATGTGTAGTTTGAATCTGCTAAGCTGATATTCTTTGAAGCTGCTTGCACAGAAGCATGCATATGTCAGCCTCCACTGGACCATATTTATGTGTATGTTATGACTGTATTTATGTGTATGTGATGGCTCAGTTTATCTACCAGAAGCACTGAAAGTCTCCCAGAACTTTAAGAGGAAAAGGTTTTCTGATTTATTTTTAAAACTGCTTTGGTTTTGATGTGTAACTTGAAGATAGACTTTGAAATTCACACTGAATTTGTGGGATTCAGCACCCCTAAATATTAAGTTTGTAGCTGCTATTGCATTCACATTATAGCAGGGGAACAATGTCCTCTCAGCTGATCTGATACAGAGTCTTATCCCGATAAAATGGAGTACTGTTAGTTTCAGATTAAATCCAGAGTCTCCAAGACATGGCAGGAAAGCTACTGATTAACCCAGCTCATGTCAACCATTCCTTTTTTTCCCACTTGTGTTTTCCAAGAGATCATATTTTTGACATGCAAGCTTCTAGAATAGCTCTAGTGCTGTGAAGGGGAAAGCACCCATCGAACTACCGAGCATTGCCTTAGTAGGACTAATCAGTGGATGGCAAAGTTTAAACTAAGATGCAATTCATTTATATAAAAGACACAAAACAAGAAATCAAACATCCTTTTGCAAATCTGGATCGATTACTTTACACTCCTGTGTGCATTGTACCATAGGCATTCGCAGCCGACACCACACAGATGTGTAGGTATACACATACCTTTGCTTTCCTTAATCAGCAAACGTTAACAAAACTGTTAGGAAAACCTACTTGTTATGAAAGTCATATATCTCCTGAATATTGCCAAAGATGACGTGTTCTTTATTAAGGATCCCAGTGGGTATTTCTTCCACTCCACTTGTCATTTCCCAAAGGTAAGTCTGGAAGACACCAGCAATTCTTAGCTTTGTCAACAAATGCAGTTAAAAAAAATAGGTCTCCCTGGTTTATTGCCAAAGACACAGACTGACAAGGGAAATGCGTACTTTGAGATTGAACAAACAAGCTAAAGAAAAAGAAAAAAGAAATGTTCCAGTGTCAGGGAAAGCTCTCCAGAGAAATTCAAAGTGCTGACACTCAGAAGTTGTCTGAGGAAAATGCAGAAACATGCCAACACCACCTGTCCTTGCTGTCCAGCTGATGCTGTCTAAAAACTGCAGGCAGAAACAGTTGAAAGATAAGCTGGATTTGCCACTTCAGTAGCATTAGGTACATAGAAATCTCTTTCAGACTGCAGGAATGTGAAAAATGACATATTTCACTGAAACACACTCTGCTTTTTGCCTTGAATATCACAGTCCCATTCAGCACCTGCTGTAGAGCTAGGCAAGGTATTTGACTGTGCAAATCCAGCTCTTTCTCTAGCATGAGATGATCCAAAGGAATAGATTTGAATTCTTAAGAAAATGCTCCATAATAAAAAACCAAACAAACTAGAAAACAGGAAATTTCAGGTCAATGTGCAAATATATTGCTCTTTACTGAGTCTCCAGACATTGCTCTCACTCTGAAGGGGTGAGTGCAGTTTTGTACATAAAGACACGCTTAAGGTGTCCTTGGAGGTGCAGACATTTACAGTCAAGTGTGGGAAGCACAGGTACAGTTCTACCTGTGGAAAACAAGGTCCGTATGCTGCCCACCCAGCTCCCATCATCAGTGGGCATAGCTCTGTGGCTAGCCACCAGTGATGGTACTCTCACACAGCCTCTTGTCAACGTCAGCCTTTGCAGTACAGAGAACATCACCACAACAGAGGATACTATGTCCTTCCTAGAAATACTGGAGACTTCCTGAGTTGTAGCTTACCTCTAAACATTCATGTAAGTCCCTGACATAAGCTTTTTCTGTCTGAAGCAGCTCAGCCATTATAAACCTGGGAAAAAAAGTAAGTATTTCAGGTGTTTTGGACATCACAGACATTTGTACAACAAATAGAAAACAAAACATCCTTCTGTTGTCTTAATCAATGTACTTCCACTCTAAACCTTCAGATGCCTTACTTTGCTCTATGAATGAAACACCACTTTGTACTCTAGTCCCTTGTAGAATAATTTTCTAAATATCTTCTCTACATAAAATCCTATTAAGTTGTATTACTATATCCCCGAGTTGCAACTTACTATGTATATGCCCATACTTGACTGATTCTCAGATTTTTTTTTCCCAGGAGCAAGGGCTTGAGATTCACCAACAACATTTGCATCTTCACTAATGATCATCAGCAAGTAACCCTGAAACTTGAACTTCAGTGGTAATACTGATGGATTTGGGAGATCCCACTACTTTGAAGAGGCTTCAACAGCTTGGTATCTGACTGGAGAAGATCCAGACTCCTGGGAAGTCCAATCATCACCTCTGTAATACCCGAGGCTGAGCATCTCAAAGTTGAAATGCTCAATCTTTGGAAAATGTGACACAGGCAAAGTATAACCACTGGTCCCTAAAGTAGAAACTATTTCTTATCAAGGTTATGCACTGTAGTGACAATTTCAGAGGGCTGAGAAGGATTGTACATACACATTCTTTTCAAATTAGTCTTACACAAAAATTAAGACAAGATACTGTGAAATTAGACTGTTTTTAGATTTAAGTGTAACAAACACTCTCCAAATATTTCCTCTAGTATGAAATCTTTCCAGTTCTCTCAGTTCTACTCTCACTGAAATTTGAACCCAAACTTTAAGTGAACTCTTGTGTCACTAAAACCCACTTAAGTCCTCTGAATGTCACTGGAAGTTAGCTAGTACATAAGCATATAAAGGTGCTTTTTGTTTTTTCCTGTTCATTTTACTTTTCACACACAGTCAGAAAGAAATCATGACAATGAGTATCTCCATGACATCAGGGTCTAATTGGAGTGTTTGACTCACTCCTTTCCCTTTCCAAAAGTAACTTCAGTTTAAAATGAAAACAAACCCAGCCTGTATATTCTCAAATTCTCTAGCCTACAAGTCACAAGTTCTGCCCTACACCTGTAGACTTATTTCAATAGCTCTGCAGCTGGAAGGAGTTACAGGACCATCAGTCAGTTCTGGTCATGTAAATATCACGGAATCACTCTTAGATACTGGGTCATGGCAGACTGTGAGCATTTGGGGACATACTCTTTCTTTCTGGCTGATTTTCTTTTTTCTTCATTGACTTCATGATTTGCATCTCGCAGCTTTACCTCCCGGTCTGAAAGACTTGCTGGAATAATATCTAGTTCTAGGTCCTTGTTGTCCTGGAAAAAAGGGACAATACATATTTTAAATTCATTGTAGTCCTACCATTGTGCAAAATGCAGCATGTTCGTGAGATAAAATGGATAAGAAGGGACAAAAGTAAAATAAAGATACCAATGTCAGAGAGAAGGAAATTCAAAGATTTAAAAGAACTACAGGGAGAAGGGAGAAGGTGAGAGAGAAATCTTAAAAACGCCTCCAACTGTGAGATTTATTCAGTTTTCACTGCTGTTCCTATCTAGGAACAGGTATGACAAATGCCTAAATTTTACTTTACTCCTTCACATCTAAATTAGCTGCCTAGTCTGGGACTTCATAAATAGTCTGATAAAACAGGGCACTATGCAGAGACAGTCCCAGCTTCCATTGGCTTTCTGCCATAGAAATACCTTTCCAGGCTGTGGTTAGTAACTTTGTGCAAATCAGAGACCCTAAAAGGAACAGTTCCTGAGGGTATAAGCGAGGGAATTTATTCCTCTTTCTTTGATACTTAATTTTGAAGGATGTTTGAATGAAAAGCTTTTAAGCGTTTCTGCCTCTGGCACTCCCCCTTGATACTGCGGCCAGGGAATAACAAGAGATTCTAATTTTTGTTTCTCTTGTGTTGCTCTATTTCACCTAAAAGAGCTCTCAGAGATGAGGCTGGGGATCAATTTTTGGTTAGTTAAAGGATGAGAGAATGGAAACTTACAGTCAAAACCTGAGTTTGATTCAAAATAACAGTGTGGGAGCAGAATTTACGGCTTATGCTAAAATTGACACAGATTTTTGTTCCAAGAAAGTGTTTCCCCTCCTTCCCAGTAGTTGTATGGTCTACTGGAGAATGGTGCAAATGCTTTTTTAGAAAGTTTTTCTGATCATCTGTCTTCTCCTCATACCACCGTTATGTCACAAAAAACCCTTTTCCTCCTCAGAAGCAGTTCTGAGCTTGGCTAGGAAGGTTGGCTGGGTTTTAAGCATTTCTAATGCACACATGATAACCTGCAGCATTCATACTATAGCCTTCCCTACTTCAGGTTTAGTATAAAACCCCAGCAGGCATGGACATACAGTACCTCTGTATTGATTCCAAGGGCTTTCTCCAGGGAGTAGCGGTACTTCCCCATCCTGAGAGAGAAGTCACGGTAGCGTTTGTCAACGGTGGTGACCCACTTCCTAATTTCAGTGGCATGTATATGTCCTTTTTCTACAAAGCTGTCAGCAAGCTGGATGAGGAGCTTCACCTTCTCCTTTGTTTGCTGCCCGAAATACAGTCCTCAGTTATGTTGCATTATTATTATTTCCTTTGCTTTTAATTCACACAGCAGTCAGAAGCAGCTCACATTTTTTTATACATCATTAAAGAGTGCCTGTACTTCATCTTATACAGAATCAGATGCTTTAGACATTTCCCAGTAAAACAGGAAAGGAATGACATTTTTATAAGGACACTTATGAAGCTGCAGGAGATAGAAAAAGTTTGCAGCCACACACACAAACACATAAGAAAAACATGTTGGAAGTTAGACATGCATCTTTTTCATAATAAAACCCCTATTTTTTGTGAGCCTTGGAGTAGAAGAGAAGATTTAAAAAATCACACTTCATAAAACACTCGGTTATTCTGAATCTCCACCTAGGTGGCTCTGCAGACCCATGTAGGCAGGTCATTAATACACTGCATATCAGTCCAGGAAGTGACTTTGAGTCACTACTACTCAGTTTCAGAAACAAACAGAATTTAAATCCAAATTCCTGGTCTACTATAAAATCCTCTGTCAGTATTTTAGTTCCAGTTAGAGCATTACAAACTAAAAGCTGCCTGAACTCCAAAACATACACTGATCCCCTAAACTTTCCAGAGGTCTTTTCTATTTCACTTGGGCTCTGACTGCCAGTTAGTCGCGATGGTTTTCCATGTTTAGGAACATTGTGCAAATCTGGCACAGAGAAGCTAGTTATAAATTTCAGCTTAAATGCCAAATCTATCCCAGGAACTCAAGGTGCCTGGACCCTAAGTTTGAGCCAACTCAAGTACAAAATGCTTATAAAAACTGAGATGTCAACTGTGCAGACTGCACTCCAGCTGTAACGCACATGTTAATCCTCAAAAGCAAGAGGAGAATCAGTTCTATCCCCAGAAGTACTGGCAAGCTGCTTTTCAGAGATAGGGAGAACTTTCCACTCTGCCTGAAGCAAGATATGATGTCAGGTACTTGACTTTATCAACAATCTGGCCACAAATGGACAAACGCAGGTCAGACCAGAAAACATCTAGCAGATTTCAAACACAAAAGTAAATTCAAGAGATTTTACCAGCAGAATAAATTAATAGCCAAATCAGAGGTCATCTTAAATTAACTGAATAAATTAACTGAATACTTAAGCAAGGTTAGGTATGGAGAAGTAAAAATCTGACTTTCTGTTATATTTAAAGGGTGGTTCATTCCCAGAAGCTACTTGTGATTTTGCTTTCCAAACAATTGGTTTGTCCAGAAAATTACTGGGATCAGGAAGGCTTTCAGCTACAGCTTAATGTGAGGATAACATCAGTCTGGGAGTGACATGTATTTACCAGATTGTATGTGGCAGTGAAAATATTCTAGGTCAGCAGTAGGAAAGTGATTTACTAGAGCCCTAGGGAGTAAGACTAGATGCATCAGTGTTAGGAACAGGCAGTAATGGTCAATAAGGAACAAGGTATAAAACTCAATCCTAAATTAAGTCAAGAGTAGAAATAGTTTGGAACCTTCAGGATTAATTGGGATTATTCTGATCTAAATTAAATTATAAACTGGAACATGATTTCAGGCGGACTCATTATGGGTGGTTAGAGGAAGAAATACTGTTAAAGGAATGTTGTATGGATTCTTCTGATTAAATTAACTTCCATCCATTTCTAGTTATCTTCTCACAAACATGCAAGCAAAGCAAAAAGGAAGGGGACAAGAACACCACAAAGCTTGTGAATCAAACCCATGGAAGCATGGAGAACCTAATGGGAAATTTAAAGATTACAGAAGATCAGTTTCAGGACACAATGAAATGAAGCGACATAATACCAAAGCCACGGTCTTGCTGCAGTCCAACTTTGCAATTTAGATCCTTATCAGTTACTGTTAATACCCCTGTGGATTCACTGTCTGTGAATTACCTATGGTTTGAATTAATTTGTCTGAAGCAGATCCATTCACCAGTCCTCTGTAAACCTCACCAGATTTCTCAGAATTGCTCCATATAAATTAACAGATTCTTGGTAAAGAAGCTTTGTATTAAAAAATATTCACCCTGGAATTTACAATCCCATTTATTTCAAGAATTTTTTGGGGATTAGAAGATTATTTCTAATGAGATTAATGATCATCTGCGATCAACACAGCTGGAATTAATGAAACAAATTGTGGTTGTAATGACAGAAGAGAGAGATGAGGAATCCCAGATGACCTTCGATATGTTTAGATCAATTAGTTATTGTATACCATTCTTCTATGATTGTTTCTGGATGGAGTTAGGGTATGTCTCATTAGGTTGCTGTGAACTCCATATGCAAACAGAACAAAAATCCTCCATAACCATTACAGGTCAAGAGGAAGAAAACATTTCTGTGCCTATGTCTTGCTAAAAATGGGAGATCACAGTTTTCAGAAGACATTTATCTTCTGGGCTAGGAATATCCAGAGGAAAATACAAAATCAAGAGAATATTATTACAGAGATTTAAGGCATTGAAACAGAATCTTAAACATAAGCTAAGGCAGATGCCATAATTAGATGAAAGTCACTGTTTACCTTGGCAGGTACTCTGAATTCCCCATATTCCTTTAGGAGTTCCTGAGTTTCTTCTGCAGATTCCCCTGTGGAGTTGTGAGTAGAGAGGTAATATTCGCCTGTTTCTTGGATCCAGTCTAAGGCCTGTGAATGTCAAAAACAACCAAAGGGAAAACAAAACAAACAGTCTTTGTATTTCAGGAACTAATCCTCTGACCAAAAATATAAAATAATTAATAAATCTACCAAGCAAAGGATATCAAATCCATTGGGATTTAATATTGTGTATAGAAAACCACTTTTTAGGAACACAAAAGAATCTGGCAATCAAAGCAGGTGGATGCAAAAGGTGCTGTATGTTTCCTAGTGGAAAAAGGAGTATAGGGAATTCTACATATATACGGATATATCTGCATGCAGGGAAAGCAGTTTTCTCATCCAGTAATAGCTCAAAAGTTTGCTCTTACATTTATTTTCAAACAAATGAACAAATCCAGAAATTAATCTGGTCTGGCAAAATACAGAGTTTTGTTGTTAGGTTTTGGAATTTTCTTAAATTGTTTAAAAAAAAATGTACATTTGCCATGTTTTCAAAAGTTACAGTTTTTAAACACAGATAGAAATTGCAACAGGAATCCTACACAGAGGCATTACACAGATACAGGAAATATTTACACACCACCAGGACAGCAAGACAAAGTGGGTGTTTTACACTACCTGCTTGGCACTGCGCTCAAAGACAACGTATTGTTGGCACTGATCTAATCTCCGCTTCTTCAGAGTCCAGAAGTGAAGGACCCGGTTCTCCCTCTGCAGCAGCTCACTCAGAATGGCTGTAGGGCAAAGGAAAACATCTGCAGGATTAGTGATTCTGTGAGTGCATACAGAAATAAGCCACAATAAGCTGAATTTACTCACTCTGCTTGGACCACATTCCCAAGAGCAGAGCTCTTGAGATTGTACTTCTTAAAAATAAGCATTGATGCAGTGGGACTGCTTTAAAAAAAAAACAAAACAACCCCCCCAAAACCCCCAACCCCAAAAAGTAACCACCAACAAAAAAATGCATGTGTAGAATTATCTGTTTAAGGAGAGGATGCTAAAACAGAGTTTGGGATTTAGCTGAGTAAATACACTGTGGTACTAATTTCTAGTCCTTTTGTTCTCTTATGTTGCTTAATTCAGGAGTCTGGTACTGGTTAACACAGAAGAAGTTGCCTTTTTACTGCCTTGTCTGTTGCTCTGGCCACAGGCTACCCAGCACTTGGCACTAAAGCCTGTTGTCCCATGCAGGGCTCTGGTCGTGACTGAATTTAATTCAGACCTAGGTTGCCAGTTTGGCATACCTGGTCAGGTTCCCTGTACAGCCGTGCTGCCTGGCAACCATCTCTGTGCTACCTGGGCAGTTACTGCTGGGCTACAATTTTGGGTTGAAGCTTGGTATTGATCCTCTAAACTGTTTTCTGGGTGACGGGGTTGTGACAGACACCCAGATTCAGGAAGACACTGACAGGAGACCTCCTACTCCTTGACTCTAGGACACAGGAGTTCTCCTTTCAACACCCGAGCCCTCAGGCAGACTTGTACGGACTTGACAAAATGGTGTGATTTAACTCTTTAAAAAGTACCACAGGTGAAACTGGAAAGATTACATGCAGAGAAAGTGCAAGAGATTTACACTACATTACTAACATGAACCTTAGTTTAAAGTGAGCTTTTTCTCTTTAAACTGAGCTTAGTCCTGTGCAGCTGGCAGCAGGCTGGCTCATCCCAATCCTATCTGGGCATGGAGCTGTGGTAGCCCTCCTTCCCCAGGCTCGAAGCGGAGCACCCACTTGAGGGGGCTCAGGTGCTCACAGCCCAGGCAGCAGCCACAAGTTTTTCTAGGAAAACATTGAGTCTGGCTTTTCAACCACTTCTAGTGACTTAGGATCATTTACAGCACCAGTTAACAACCTCTGTCACCCTACGGCCTTTCTGAATGTGCTGACATTAATCGTTTATGTATCAAACACTGGTGGCTCCAAACAGATTTGGATGTATCCCTCCCCACTTACAAGTGTGATGATTATGGGCGAAAAAAATTATAATACTTAAGTTATTTGCAAAACCCAGAAAAATCCCTGCTGAGACCAATGGGAACTTGGTCTGAATGACAAAAAGAACGTGAAGCTTGTCATGGGTGCTCTAAATCAGGCCTTTGGATAATCAGTTTATGCCGAATAAAACTATTTTTCTGCCGTATTAATGACTTTGCTTTGCAAGCACAGTAAGTATCCTACTAAATGGTGCTCTTATTCAGAACTGAAGTGTCCACTTCAAAGATTTTCTGTGGCTAGTCACCAAGCATAAGAATTAGACATTTGGCTTAGAAAAAGAGTAATATACAAGCTGCTTGTTTTTTTGTTTTTTATGTAAGTGATTCATTTCAAACAAGCTCATATAGGAACACTCACAAACTTATATCAAGTGCATACTTAAGGGCTTACTGAGTCAGGGTTTAATTGATTTTCCCATGATTTTCAACTGTAGGGAACAAAATTCCACTACAAGAACAAGCATTTGACATAGTAGCAGGGGAAATGACCAAAGTCATGTTAGCATTGAGGGACTTGCATTGAAAGAAAATTGCTGAATCTTTCATCGCCTGTGTATAACCAGAGTTCCCATCCCTCCCACACATATAATGACTGTACTGCTTTTAACCTGTAGCTTTCTCCACCTTGTAAGAACGCCAACATGAATAACAAAAATGGTTTATTTCTGCAGATTCACTTTGCTCATTCTTATCAGTACCTTGCAGCATTTTTAGGCACAGATTAATAACTGTTTAATTAGGCAGAGGAGTGGAAATACTTCAAACATCTTAGATGTATCATCTGATTGTAAACGAAGCTCTTTTGACCAAAGAAAAGTAACTACAGGCAGATACTTTTTTGGTGACTGGTGTGGTAGGATACAAAGAGGATTCCAAGGACAAAAAAATTGCAGATTCATCCTAGGGACAAACAAATTCTGGGTTCATTGTTTTCCAGTGCTCTGCAGTAACAGCATGCATCTAGACCTTGCATCTGATATGTGCTTATTTGCTTATGCATTTTTAGATATTATGGCAAAATAGTATCTGACTACCTCAGCTGACAACCTACATGATGGAGGATGGCTCAGTGTCGCTCCCATAGACTTGGTTTTCCAGTGAGGTGGTCGATGCCCTATCCCTGGAACCATTCCAGGTGAGGTTGGCTGGGGCTCTGAGCAACCTGCTCTAGCTGCAGATGTCCCTGCTCAGTGCAGGGGAGTTGGACTAGATGACCATGAAAGGTCCCTTCTGACCCAAACCATGCTGTGATTCTATGCTATGACTCTCCCAACAAGCAAAGCCAGAGACAGCCCATGTTTTAAATCATTTTCCTTTCCCCACCACCACTTGCAACAGCAGAGTTCTGCACAAGAAGTCACTCCTAGCAGAGGAGGGATTGATCACTTTCTGAGAGGCCTCCCTCAGTACCACTGCTAAATGTGTCAGGCATATGCATCATTTTAATGACAGCATGTTCATAAACTTTAGGATGACCACACAGCAAAAGGGGAAGGAAACAAACTTTCAGTGCTGTCACTGTACCAACCTTTCACTTGCTGCTCAGGCCCCCTTGTATGGCTTGCTACTCCAGGCATGCTGACATTGTTCCTGTGGATGTACTTGAGGAATACCTCGGCGTTCCTTCGTGCCAGTGTACAGGCCTAAGAAAACCAGTCCCCAGCAAAGAGAATCAGTAAAGATGAGCAAAGAAAAGAAAGAGGAGCTCTCTGCTTATTTTGCAGGAAGAAGTCCTCTGTCATCCAGGAACATGAGAGCTTCAGCTAAGAGTCAGCAAACTCAACTAGTAAACTAACAGCCTCATAAATGTATTAAAACATGAGTAATTTTTAATATAGTGGCTGATTTCAGGTATTAAGGCAAATTAATGACAATAGGAGAACAACTAGTTGTAAAGATCTAGTACATGACACATTTTCAGTCTAACCAAAGCTAACCCATCTCTCAAGAAAACATTGTTTCAAAAAATGTACAATCTACAGGCACAAGTTCTTAAGCCTTGCCCACAAGTATAGTTTCATGGTGTATATCAGTTTTAGTGGAAGGTAGGAGGCTGGCTGTCAGTTGACTTGTCAGCCTGTCAGCTCCACTGTTCTTACAAAGCAGCACCTGGAAGGCAGGAGGAAATCTCTGTCTCCATCCTGGTGCTCCCCTACGGAGATACAATTCAGAGTTCAGTTTTCAGTAGTTCTTCAGTTATTTGCTTGGAGGACAGAATTTTAAATGCTGGATGGCTTCTACAAGCCTATACCAAAATGTTGTATAAGACTTGCCATTTATAATTTATATTTATATGCAACTTTGAGAATTTCAGCTTTGCACACAACAACTAACACTCTCCAAATACAATGCAAATACCACCTAATTCATCCTGATGACATCTCCCTGAGACACACATTGATGAGAATGCTTATTAGCCCTACTGTAAGAGTGTGAAACTGGTGTAGGGTTTATACTGGCCAGCCAGTAGCTGAACTGTAATTACACCTCAGAGCATTCTCTCAAGCTCACCAACACTGCTCTAAATTGAGTACTTAATGGGGAGTTTTTCTGATTTATTAGAGATCTAAAATGAGACCTTGAGAAAAGCCTCCTTCTGTTCCAGATGTTTGCTGATCAGAGGGATGACATGGTCTATCTCAGCTGCTGGTCCAAGTTTATCTCGACCTCCACACCAGTCTTCATCCCGTCTGTATTCTTGTTCCAAGCTCTCTAATACACTGCACACCTGAAACATGCCCATAGCACAACTCAGTTATCTACAACCATGATCAAGAGGAACATATTCAGTAAAAGTCTGTAACCAATGACATTTCAAATCTAAGTGTTTTGGACTACGGGCCGTGGCATGAGGGAACTGAGTGTGAAACAGGCCCTGGACAGAATGATCTAGCAGTTATTACCCATAGGGATCTCTACATTTTGGGATGCAATTCATCTGGTTTAAGAGTTATAAATCCTTCTTCTCTTCCAATGGATAATGGGGGGGGAAGCTCAAAAGGTTGAATCAAGGAAGGAGTTAGTCTGGCCCCACTGGATCATTCAGGAAACAATCCCTATTTTGGAAAGGTGCTTTAGATGTGTTTAAATCCTACCGAAGTCAAGGGACTTAGCACATGCTTAAAGAAAAACACATGCTTAAATACTTTCCTGAAACAAAGTCTGAAGCTGGAACTAATTCTCTTCAGCTGCATGTTAGTTGCTCCCTATACAGCTTTCCTAAAGACTGATGGTAACCAATAGACATTAAATCAGTGTCACAACCTAGATGGATGCAGGTGTTCCACTGTACAGGGTTTACACATGTATCTTCTATCTTGGCAGAATAAATGGGATCAAGGCAATGAAACCAGTAGAGTCTGAAAATTGTGTGCAGTGGTCTCAGACAAGGCTGAGTATTTTGCATTGCAGATCCTGAGAACACTCTCAGTGGCCTGTGCAGACACTGAAAAAACTGCAAAAGTTTGCCAGAACATTTGGAAATTTCCTATTCTCTCCCAGAGGGCTCTTCCTACACACTCCACTGCTGAGATTACTCATGACCCAGACAGTTATTGCTAGGGGTCCACTTAAACACATTCAACCCTTTTCTCTCTCACTTCTGCAACTTTTATATGAACACAGTTATAATTTAGAGGATCCCACATGATTAAGAGCATAGTCTGGAAGAGATTCCAGCATCACCCCCCAATCCTCCTCACTACTGCAGGCCATTTTCGTGTAACTCCATTCATGAACACATCAAACTCCATCCTAAAACTGGTGATCTGAGGTGAACTGATCAATTTATCCTGTTGCCAGACTGTTCAAAGACCTCATGCATTATGAAATTATCATCTTGCCTGGACTGAAACCATCATTCACCCTCAAATACTCATTGAAGAACAAATGCCCCATATGTTATTTAGGCACAGAAAACCTTTTCCATTTTACTTCTTGAAAAGTTTAGCACTCTATTGGGCTTAGGTGACTTAAGAAAAAAATTAAGTAGATGCACTGCCTGGGATCCACATCTTTCCAGAAAGGATGGTCCTTGCACATGTAAATATCACTTGTTTGTTAAGATGTTGAGACAATTTAATATAAAATGGGCTGTTAAAATGTCAGAGAGAAACTGGACTATTTGAAAGCCGTGGCTCCACCAGTTATATCAAGAACATAGTATGCTTGGGGAAGATAGACATGAAGAACTAGCTGGTTGTGACAGTCTCTCCACCCTTTTAGAAGCTTTCTCTTCAGGAGAGAAAGCTTCTAAAGCTTTCTCAGAGACTTCAGGATCCAGTAAATTACTCAATCCACTGTCATCCAGTCAGGAAGCAGACTGTTAGGGACTGTGGATCAGTCATGCAGCCCAAGAGAAGATGACAGACTGCTTGAAGCAGTGCGTTTTATGAGCATTCAAAGACTGAATGATTTTTGCCCTGAACATTTGCTGAATAGAAACAACTAATGAATGAAGTGGTGGGCACTGCAGTATGCTTGCCTGTGACTCGGAAAGAGGAAGAGAGACTGGCTTGATAAATTACTGTCTCTGCATATTTTGGCCAGCACATTTGACTGTCTAAAGCACTAATGAATCCCTTAATGGTTTTTATTTCTTCCAGTCCTCCACCAGCAGTAATTCATTTCAATCTTGAATGCATCAGGGACTGTAGATCTGTTTGCAACTCTTCACAGTAAAAGACATTAATTATAAGGAATCAATTAACCTTAAACAATCTTAAAAATGCATTAAACAAATGACATTAAAAAGTGGCCCAAGGATCATCTACAGCCTTGATATTAAGGAAAAAATAATCTCTTTCCCTAATGATATATTTATTTGTGCTAAAAAACATCCCATATCTGGTTCTCTAATCGAGGAACTAACTCTGTGATAACAGTAGAAAATTTAATGGAAATCACTACTGCCTTTTGTATAAAACCACAGGTCCATGCTAACACAAACTACTTGGCTGCACTAAATTACATCAGGCAAGACTATTCAAGTATTCACACGATGATACAAATTCCCACTGACTACAGTATAAATGGCACCTCTTTGAGCAAGGGATGAATAATCCTGCTGTACCAGCAGCCAAATGGAATGTTTTTTCCTACTCATGGACTCCTGGAATGAAGTAAATTTGTGTCAACATATAATGGTCACTTCTGTAATTATCTGTGTTGCAGACAGATTTAAGAAAAATCCCTTCATGTACTAGCATCTTTTTTGCCATGGTGGTGTTTAAGTACTAGTGAAAACACGGGCTAGTATTGCTCACAAAATAACAAGTAATTAATTGCAAGCAGTTCTCAAGGAAAAGCAGATTTATACTCCTCAAAATTGGCTCTAATATCAGAGATATATTGGGGTTTCAGAAATTCTTCCTGTTGGAAAGGGGACAATTAAAAAAAAACCAAAAACCAAAACCAAATCCCAAACTTCAAGAATTACATTGCTTCATTGAAAACTTTACGATGAAAGTTATTGTAAACTGCTGCCTTGTTGGGGTTTACTTTGCTTTTGGTTGGTTGTGCATTGTGGGGTTTTGTTGTTGTTGATTTTTTCCTTTTTTTTTTTTTTGTTACAATACTTGTCAAAGAAGCAATTTTGACTAGTTCAAACTTTGGTTTCCATGCACCATATGCCAATGGAGCAAATGTCCCTTTTAGTTAATTTTGCTGATGGTCTGAGACCCCTTGCTGACAAAAGGCCCTCTGCACTCAGGGTCAGAGTAGAAAACCCACACCTACCATCACTGCCACATCATGGAGTGAACTCACACTGGTATTTACCAGCTGGAAGTCACCCAAGGCCTCAACACTGGCCCCATTCAGGCGATAGAAAGGTTTATATGCATCTCATATGTGGATGATGACATGTAAACATATGTAAAAAGCCAAAGGACAGCTTTTAATGGCAAGCAGGGCTGACTGAAGCCACACTCTTCCTACTTTGGGGATTACTCAAGGTAAAGGGAGAAGAATGAGCACTGCTCCTTAGTGGTATGAGCAGAGCAGGCATTCTGAACAGCTCAACACTCCAGAGTAATCTCAGTGGGAGTCAAGGCCTTCACACTATACACTGGCAGCCAAGTCCCAGGCTGTAGCAATATGCTATGACACAGAGATGATATCGTTCAACTCACCTGCTCAGAAGTTTTATAGAAGGCCACTGAGGCATTGACAAGTTTGAGCCTGTCCTCCATCTTCAGCATCAGCTGCTGCCAGTGTAGGGCCACCTTTTCTGCACACTCTCTGATAGCATCAGCATCATAATGCCCAGCCTGTAGCAACACTTCGGCTTTCTGCTGGACCTGAAGGGCACTCTGGTGTGTCTTCTGTAAGGAAGTGGCATGAAAGAGGGACTGTGCATGAGGGGAGGAAAGAGAGGTTGCATAGATGTGCCAGATGTATGGTAGAAAGGTGAAGCAAGATGTGAGCATGGAGATGTGAGAGAGTGAAACATTTTTAGAGAGTTATTTTCAGTTAACAATTACTTTCTGCAAAGCATTTTAGTTTCAATTATTCATACACATTTGTAACATGTTATTAAAGCCTGGAAGAAGCAAGCACTGGCTAAGATGGGTTAGCTCCACTGATCAGCTACTGCCCTCTGCGCAACAACCTGGGGTGGAATTCCCAGCGGACCCCCAGTGCAGGCAGCTGAGTGCTGAGCTCCCACCCAGCCTGTACTCAGTGCCGGGACTGCATCCCACACAATCTGCAGATACAAAAGCAAACGCCAAAGAGTTGGCAAACTATGGACCTAATCACCCTAATTTGATTCTTGCCAGGCAGTTTGCTGGCATCAGCAGCTTTACTCATGCATGTAATTGTCCTGTCTGCAGGATACAAAACATCAACCCCAGAAGACATGAAGATGCCTTAATACATGACATGAACCAAATCACAAATAGCAGCCCCTAGCAGATATATTTCTGAAAGCCAGTTCACTTACATTGGACCTACACTATGCTACTTTTAACAGTAGAGGTGGGTAAGTCAAGCCATTTTCTCCACCATTCCCTAATTTACTCAGTAGCCACTTTACAGGAAGGACTGAATTATCTGCCCCATTCCCCAGCCTACAACAGATCCTCTCAGAGTAATCAAGTGGTAGCTACACCTTCCTCTGTGAGTTGATGAGAGGAAAATAGTGCCTGGCCCTTCACAGCCTCCTGAGTTCAGGCATGGTTTAGTCCAATATTTGTTTTCCATTTTCTGAACAGGAGCCCTAAAATCTCCCAAAGAGTCCACTGTTCTACATCCCATTTGTAACTGCTGCTGACAAATTCTCATGTGATACTTTTATGATGTAATCCTTGAACATGGAAAGAAGCTTGAAATCATCTGGTATAATACTGATGAATAATGCAATGTAGAGTGAGCTATTAGCAAAAAAAAAAAAGGATTAATACTTGGCAAAAACATTTAGGAGGATGTTCAAGAACAACTGGTTAAATTTAATATCCAGCTGCTTTACTGATGTTAGAATTGTAATACTTGTTTTAAACAGACTTTAAAGGATTTCAATTGAAAATCAATTCCATATCTAGAATGCCTTTAGAGAACAGCCTGCCCTGTATTCTTTGTTGAGCTCTTCCCCATTCTGAGCTTTAAACACTTTGCGTTTTCTCCATTTGAAAACTTATTTTTCCCTTACTGTGGTGTAACCCTCTTCTCCCTTTGTGATTTACCACCAAATACAAGTGCTTCTGCAGTGACAGCAAGCTGCGAATACACAGCCACTGGGTGTCGTGTTCCCTACTGTCTGGTGACAGCTGCCAAGATGTGGTCAGCACAGCTTGGTACCAGCCACCTAATACAGAACTGACAGAAAACTTCTTTTTCCCTTAGGAGCTGCAACCACTGTTCCTTCCTTAGCGTGAGTGGAGCTGGATCAAAGTAGGTCATTAGCTGAGATTTAAACTATACTTATTAGCAACATGATAATGTATATTTACCAACTTAAAGTTTACCAGAAGACATAAAGACACTTTCCCCCCTAAATCAGGTATCTCTTCAAATGTCCATTATGGAACTACTATATTCATAGTTTAAAGTTTTATTTAGTTTTGGTTATTTTCAAGTACATAACAAACCACAGAAAGGGATTTTCCAACTTCTTTGCTCTGTAAAAAGCTATCAATTAACATAATCTGGGGAGCACATACGCCTTGTCAGGCAGGAACAGGAGAAAGCAATGGAACCCCTTTCTAGCAACCAGACCAAGCACACCCTTGTGAGCGTAGGATTTGATCATAAGAACAAAAATATATAAAGTATTGAACCTAACTCTAAGTCTTGCAGTACCCTACTCAGGGGAGTCCATGCCCTTCACTACCTTCTCATTCAAAGGAAAGCAGCTCAGAGAAGGTGCTATTTCTCCTGCCGTGTCCTGGCCCCATGAGTCAGGCAAATGAGCTGGCTCACAATTAGTATTCCAGGGCCAAGTCAAAGATGTGTTACTGCAGGGTAAACGGGGGCAAAAGCTCAGTTTAGCAGGTAATTCTTAAAAATTGCTCCTCTTGTGTCGTCTTCAAAGTTAGTTGAGAATGTGGGTTTGAATTAACATCTCTTCTTCTTTTGGAGAGTTGTATGAAACAAGTATTTCAGGTGAGAGCATTATCCAGTAGCAAACACACTCATAAATAAATGCTGTGAAATGATCTGCAAATCATGGACATAAGAAGAAACTGACTTCACAAACTTTTCCCATTTTCATAACACTTTGTGAATTTTAATCTTGTTATTTTTTTTAACCAAAGAAATTAGGGGGAGATGCATGAGCGTCATTTTCATGAGTGGAAGGGCTGATATCCAACAGCAGAAGAATTAGCTGCAGATAATAAATAATTTATTTCACTTTTAACCTCTGACTGCATTACGAGTTTAATGATAAGTTGATTTTCTAAAGCTTTTATTCCTTCCCTTCCTACAAACAAGCAATGATTAATGCCCAAGAGATAACTTTTTGTACAATGTTCACCTGGAAAGGGGAAAAAAGTTAATGTATTCGCATTACCTCTATGGCCAGCTGAAACTGCTCATGCTCTCGCTGGAGCTGCTCGGCTTCAGAGAGGGAGCTTGCATTGACAAGGCTTGCATTCAGCATTGATTCACCATTCCTGATCCAGCCAAGCACCTGTAGAGAAAGGATGTGCTTATGGAAAGGTTACTTCACTACAAAGGTTTATGTAGTCACCAATCAGAAAATGCTTCAGCCTGGCTTACAAAAAGGTATTTTGCCCAGTGTGGTCTCAGGCTGAATCGGTGAGCAGAAAGAAATACTAGAATAAGGCCTTAATGACATAAATTTTTAAAGGGCGAAGAACTTATTGAAGAAGTTATTGCTTGAAGAATTAAACTCCCGAAGTATTTACATGGATATTAGGATAGCAAAGAGCTTTCATTTCTGAGATCGGATCGCAAAAATGAATGTTCCCCTATGCAAATACCTCTGGGCAAAACCACAATGAGGAAGATTTGAAATCAAACGTAAAGATTTCTGTCTTTTTCTATTTTCCATCTGGAATCGTGGACCTTGCAACTCCTTTCTGCTCTACTTGTCTGTGTTTCCTTCACAGAAAAGTCAGCATTTAGGGGTGAGGAGGAAGAAGGCAGAGTTGCTGTCATGGAGTTAAGATGCTGTAGGAGTTTTCACCTGCATGCAGAGCTAGGAAGAAATGCCAGGACTTGCATTTTGCATTTACTCAAGAGGCTTTACTGCAGGAATATTCAGATTATTTGTAGATATGCAACACGTGCTGTAATGACTGCAGAATCTAATCCTAAATATATGTAATTAAACTGTCAAGCTTGTATTCATTCATTTAAGCAGCAACACTTTCTGCTATTTTAAGACACGTGTTTGTAAAATTATCATCCAGAACACATGTGGCAAGTTCTTTACTTTGTTGTCTCAAAGCCTATTTTCTACCTGTGTAGAAAATAGGCTTTATTCCAATAAAGCCAGAAAGTTGCTGAATTCAATTCATAAATGCACAGGAAATCCTGACTGACCAATCGCCCTAAATTTAGCTTGTGATTTACAAAGCTCCAAAATTTACTTTGCTGCAATATTCGACATAGTAATTTCGCTTTTGTGCGATAATTTTCACCAAGTGATCCATTAAATTGCCTGAAAGAAACAGGGATTTTCTGTTGTTTTGTTTTTTATCCTTACATCATGTATCACCCTACTTATAGCCATTCAGTTCCCTGTAGGGTAGGAAAATGAGTTTTCCCCAAGAGAAAGAAAGGGGAGCCACCTACACATATAGCTGACCCTAATTTGCAGAAAATTACATTCTGCTCAGTATAACAGTGTGGAAGATTTCATTTGTCAGTTTTATCTCTTTCATCAGCAGGTGTTATTGTCCCTGTGGGAAATACAACACAGATTTAAAGGAAAAGAAGTCGGGTTATCATAAGGCAATCTTTTTAGCTGGCATTTTCTATAATCCATCAGACAAGAAAGCGACATTATTACCAACTACCTGCTACCAAAAACTGAAGTTAGCCAAAGGATCACTGTACCTGGGAAAGACTTGAAGTGAGAACATCATAAATCAAGACATGCTTTTACCTTTTATATACCGTGATATATCCTGGTTTGGGCCATTTAGAGTGTAGAAAGTTTTGAGTATGTTATGCTAAAAATGCAGCGGCTTTTTTCTAAATAATACAGCCAGGCTGTGACAAGGTCCTCTTGGGAACAGCTTTCCTTTGAGCTGAAATTTTCAAAACATGCCACAGAGGTTTTGACAGATTTCATACAACTATCTGACTCATTAAACAGTAAAAAGAAATCAGTGTAAACCTTACTCTTAAAGCAACTTGATTGATGAAAAGCTTGTAGGCAACAAGGCTGAGTAAGGAAGAGGAGGGACCACACAACTGAAATCAGCCAGGTTTCCTCTAGTGTCAATGATTTGTGTGCATTGCTCTGTACTTGGGTACAGTCTTGTTGACTTAAAAAAAATTCAGGGTAAAGTAGTTCAGGTCAGGCTCTGATGGACTCCATCTTAGCAGTGCTCACAGCACTCTTCTTGACCAAGGCTGCTGCTACCTCTGAGTTGTGCCCCTCCCTCTTTCTCCCAGAGTGTGGGTTCAGATGCTCACTGTGGCACTCCTAAACTCCCCATTGCAGGCCCGGGGAGCACCCAAGGACTAGCAAACTTTGGTTGGAAGAACTTGAATAATGAACCCCTTCTAATTCCAAAAGTCTAATGTTTAAATGACAGGGCCTCATATGGCATTGCAACAACTTTTTCCATAGAAATGTTTTTCCCTTACTTTTTTCCCCTCTTCTTCTTTTCTGTGTGTCATTTGAATATAGTAAGAAGAAATTTCAGTTGAGTACCCAGGACTTAAGTGAAGAAAAATGCACTTATGCACTTAAATTTGTACTTAAATGCTCTGCACCTGCAGAGCCTTTTGTTTTGTCATGGTTTGGAAGTAGACTGTGAAGTGGTTGGAAGAGAGCATTTACACATTTGTATCTGGTTTGCAAGACCTGCTCACAAAGTGGCTCCTACTTATATGGTGCTTAGTATCTTTTAATTAAAATATATATATAAGCTGCTAATACAGCACCAAGACACATCTCTTCCCGTATTAATAGATTCACCATTATCTAGCAACGTGCAGATAGGTAAACTGCAAAAGGTGGCTTTAAACTGTCATTTCCCACAGATCGCAGATTTTATCAGCTTTGTAGAAGCTGCGATTAAATAATTCTGGTGTTAAATAAATCTCCAAAGACTCTCTTAAAAAGCTTAATTTTTAATTTTTTATTTTTTTTTAATAATGGAGAAGCAGAAACACACTGACAAGCCTATTTCCACTGGAGAACAACTTCACTGCAAGGCCTGGGCTGTCTAACACAGCAGCTACCCCAGTTCTGGAAGTTCCCACCTTTGACTTAAATTTGTTTAAAACAGGCTACACTTCTCTATATGGCTCTTCTGTAATCAAACAGTAGTACCATATTCTTCTAAAATTCATACCTTGAAACTCTGCCGCGTTCACTGAGGACGGGATCAGAAGCTACAGGAAACATAAAAAGTGAGGCACCTCTTGTGCAGCCTTCCTTAAGAAACCAGAGCTCTGGGTCACGTAGTGTTTTCTGTCTGATGGTTTATTTCAGTCAAAGTGCCTTCCCTGATTTTTCTAAAAGACACTTAAGGCCTTGCTCATGACACCCGTCAAGGTACATAGAAAAGTTTTTTAATTTTAAAAGAAAAAATAATATAAATGAATGTTTTACATTTCTGGACCCTTTACAGCTTCTTTGAGAGGCTCTTACTACTCCAGACACAACCACCACCAACGACACCGTCTGGTAATTTTAACCATGTTCAAAACTGCATCAGGTTTCCAGAAGCTCTGTGACGGCAGATTGGGAAAAACCCAAATATATTCAGTGTGGTTTGGGCACATTCACTTGGCAGTAAATCTAATGCCAAACTGCATAAGTGGATGGATAACAGACATGTGCAAAGGAATAAATACGCTTCAAAACAACCTGGAAAGTTAAGTATAGAGGAACACTGTGAGGATATCTGAGAGTAAATTATGTCAAGTTCAACACTTACAAAAAAAAAAAAGAAATGAAACATACAAAGATAAAATAAGGGGATAAGGGAGCCAAATAGCTGCAAGCACAGTATTAGAGAGTTTGTTTGTTAAACTCATCTCCACGACAGTATTCTGCTATGACTTTTATGTGAACAGTACGAGATCTGTAGTTTCTGTCAAAAATGAGTGGGATCCAAATGAGGGGAAATCAGTCTTGGGCAGGATCTTTCTTAATACCAAAGGGTTTGTGAATCATTGATCTATACCATTTGCACTCTAAAGCAGTTCACAGAACATCTCATTTGGAATTGTTCTGCTTTAACGGCCCCAAACTTTGATTCATTGTCTTGGCATTCGAACCCTTGGTGCATATGATATAAAGCAGAAATCCCTGGTAAATGAGACTTAAATAGATAGAGACAGTTAAAAGACTTTGTATTTCCATGAGCCATTATATCAAAATGCAAACACATGTACACGGAGCAGCCTTGACCAGTTTTACTATGTCAGTACAGTAGGTGTCTAGTGGCAACCTCAACCGACTCACAAGAGTGAGAGCAATTTGGTAATGAGATCATCCATTGTCTCAGATGCACTGAAATGAAAGCGAAGAAAATCTGGACCAGACTGGAGATGAAGCTGAAGCCAAAATCAATATATTTCCCAATTTCACTAAATGGTTGGGGATATGACTCATCTATAGGAAACCAACTAGATAGGGCAAAGATATACTTTAACTTCCCTCTTTCTAAGAGAAATTGTAGCTGTGGCAATTTACAGGTTAATGGCCAAAGGAGTTCTTAGTATTCAGCTGAACAAATAAAATGATTCTTCACTATTGGTTTGCTAAAAGAAGGTAATGAAGGCTCTGATGGTCCCAAGCTCTGTTAAGGAAACATTAATTCAAGGCAGCTGTTCTCTTCTCACAGTAAGTATTACATAGTTTAGGCCTAAAACCATTTCCTTTGGTTAGATTTTGGGTTGTAAAATTGTTTGTAAAACTAAAATTGTTAAGTCCCAGCAGATACTTGATAATGAGGCAAGCAACGTCAGGTACCTGCAGAGTGCTGCACTGCCACTGTATGGCTCCAGGAGCAGCTACAGGGCTGTTCCTGATTTTCCTAGTGAAACCAAGACCATGCATTGAAATCCAGACATACACTGAAGTGTGAAGCCTCCTATGATTAGGAAGCAGGAAGTGTAGTGTTATACTGTGCAGCAAAGGAAAACAAAGAAATGTAAGGCATCCAAATTAAGTATCAGGGGAAACCTAGGGAGACGGAACACGACTGCCTACGCTAGGGTGACATCTGGAAGAAAGGCAACGTAACAATATTAAGATGGCTAAACAAATCCTAGGATCTAGAGACCACAGACAGAATCTTTTATTTCAACCAGAAGATGTTAAAGATTCCTGCAGGTCAACAGATGTACAGCAATAAATTAAAAGGTGAAAGTACTGTAACGTCATACTTAGAATTCACAGATCAATTACCCTTTGCTTTGGGCCAATTCTCCACAGCAATTTAAGTCTGGATCCCAAGTCAAATCATTATATTCCCAGAACACATGGAGTCTGAGGCGGCTTCTCCAGTTGAGAAGTTATGGGGTCAGTTCTGCACAGACTTTCTATAACTATTCATGGAGCCAAATATACTCACAGAGAGGGAACAAGAGCCCTTCATTATTTTAAAATGGTCACGCTGCAATTTGTCAGCAAATCAACTGTTGTTAAGAAAAGGGGGATTAAGGTTGTCCACCTAAAGGTATGTGACTTGGCAGAAGCTGGTTTAGCAGTCTGCACATATCTTATGACTGAAAACCCATTTAAGATCCTTATGTGTGGTTAAAATTTCTCACCTGCTTGACTTCAGCCTGTAGGTGCCGGAGTTGTAGGCACTGCTCTAATCTCTTGTGAGTTTGGTCAGCATTAAGCTCCAGCTCATGTTGTTTCTCATGAAGGAATTCCAGCAGTTCTTGAACCTGTGTTGCAAGATCAATGTCTTTTTCACAGATCAGCTCAATACCTGCAACATGCAGAGAGAGATATCATTGCACTTATTCGAAATTTAAGTTGTTGCATAAACAACAAAATGTAAGATGCTATGTTTTTTGCCACCTAACACATTGATTTGCAACTCACTAAACTCTCTCATACGTAATATTTGGATTTCCCAGTTTCCTAACCTGCATCACTACATTTTTCTACAAAGTAATATTGTTCTGGTGATCATTGCTCATCTCACCAATCAGCATCTGGCTAGTAGGGCATGAATTAACCACAGCCTTGCTAAAAAAGATTAAAAACAAGAGACAGAAAAAAACCCTCTCTTTCTCAGAGTAATTCATTAACTTATAATTTAGAAATGTTTGTTGAAAAGAAACACAGAAATGTCTGGGTTGGAAGGGACCTCTAGAGATCATCTAGTCCAACTTCCCTGCTGAGAGCAGGGACCTCTTCAACTAGAGCAGGTTGCTCAGAGCTCTGTCAAGCCCCACCTTGAATGGCTCCAGGGATGGGGCCTCAACCACCTCC